>CAWUFW010026713.1:0-31406 GCA_963921515.1 Calotriton arnoldi
ATATAACACAGTGACATGCTACTTCTGCTGTTTTTGGGGGGGCATGATCCGATGAGAAGACTTTGGATGTTTGGAAGCATTAGGGGAGAGGAGGAGGCAAAATATTGTGTTTACGACGGGAGTCAGGTGCGCAGCTGGGACCTGTCACACTGTGGGTAACGAACTGAGGAGCATATTTACAAAAGAATGGCGGAGAGCGGCGTTAAGCCAAAATAGTTAATGCTGCACTCCGCCATTCTGAAAAGGCAGGGATGCACCATATTTACAACAATATGGTGCATCCCTGCGTTTTCCCTAGTGCTGGCGCTGAACTCAGCTGCCTCACGCCAACGCAGGCACTTTTGCACCATAGTGCAAGAGTGCCTGCGTTGAGGGAGTGATTGTTTATGTGCAGGAAGGTGTCCCTTCCTGCACATAAACAATCCAAAATGGCAATTTGTAACTTCTATTTGTGCTGCATTGTGCAGCACACATAGAAGTTGCAAATCGTAATTTTTTAAATGATTGTTTATGTGCAGGAAGGACACCTTCCTGCACATAAACAATCATTCATAGCGCTTTGTTGTTTCTATGTGTGCTGCAAAATGCAGCACACATAGAAACAGCAAAAATGAGGAAAAATAAAGAATTTCTTCTCATTTCGCCATGTTAAGACCAGGTATTCCCTGGTCTTAATTTTGGAGCTGCCTCCTATTAACGCCACCTTGTAAATAAGGCGAAGCCCCTATCGCCACAGGAACGTCACTGAAAGTGACGTTTCTGTGGCAATAGGGGCTTGCAACTATGCCCCTGAAATGGCTGATTGCCCTGGCGAATTTCCCTACTGACTTGGTGCCACATTGTCGCTTATTTGCGCGTGGACAACAGTGTTCTATGGGGAATACCATTATCCCACCTCTGCGGAAAAGCCTAGCTTCCGGCACTTGGACTGTCGCCTTGTTTTGGAACTAAAAGGGGGCCTCCACTGGCTGGAGGCCTAAAAATGTTGGAGAATGGGGTTCTTTTGATCTGGGGCTCACCCTAGTGACTTGGGTGAAGGGACCTGGGTGCCTGTTTTTATGTACTGGTCAGGGGCTGCTCTGCCCCCTTGTCAGACTGCCCACTCCTGGAGCATTGCCAGCCAACCCCGCTCTGGGAGACTAGCAGAAGCGTGGGGCCTAGGCCCCTGCGGGCACCCAAATGGTGGATTTTAGCACGGATTCTCAACTGACCGAACATATGGCAGCCCAGAGTGCTTCCTGACCGCAAGTAAAGGCTTGAGTTTTCTCCTAATGCTGTGTCACTAGTATTTACTATTGTGGTGAGTTTTCTGAAGTTCGTGTGAACTGGGTGTGTCATATTGGGGGTTTGGATCTACTGCATATTTGGATTGGGCGACTGCGTGAAGGCATTGCCTCCCCAGACAGTCACCCCTTCCTCCCGTGGCTGTGGCCTCGGTGTTTGCTAAGCTGGGTTCCCTGCCTGCTGCTGTTTCCATGTGTTTGGCTAACCACCTGGTCCTTGTTGCGGTAGTGTGTTTGCTGACTGATTTCCTTGTGGCTGAATGTGCTGTGCACACGGGTTGATCTGGGGTTGGTTTTGTGGATGGGGATTTTGTGGGCACTGGCCTCCCTCTATCGATCTTTGCTCATGGTGGCTTTAGGTGCCATCGGTCGGCCATGTGGCCCATTCAGTGACAGCAGTAGCACTCTCTGAGGTCTGGCTGCTGCCAGCCCCCCTGACATCTGCCGCTAGGACTGGGTGGAAACCCTCTGGGGATAGGCAGCGGAGCTCCCTTCAAGACTGGTACTATATGAACACTAGCGGCCAACACGGCCGCCTCAAGGGCAGTCTTTTTTAACTTATATTGGATCAGCATAGCGGTGTCTCTTTGGGCTTGCTCCTCTTTTTCTCTGCCCTTTTCCTGTTTCTTCCTGTAGTAATGTAATATGTGGGCTTGAATTTCCCGCCAAGGGTTGGTGTCTAATCCTAGTACGCTGTCCAGCCCACTCTATATTTCAGTGGGCAGTCTCTTTTTGAGGAAGTTGTAGAAAAATGCCAGCTGGGGGCCGTGTCGGTCCATGGCTGTCCTGTCTATACTATCTGCCTCCTACGTCTGGGCAGTCAGGGAACATTTCCCTCAGGGCCATCCATATCTGGTGTCTAAATTAAATTAATGCGGCCCGTCATGCTCGGTGTTGATCAGCGTGGTGGCTGCGATATGTTCTCGGGAAAACACTGTGTTGGTCTGCTCTCCAATGAGGCTGCTGAGCAGACTCTTGACATTGCCTATTGCTAGGTTTATACCCGCAGTGTTTTTCTCAAACGGGAGATCCATTTTCACGCCCTGCCATCAATGGGGACAGTTTGGCCTGGAGCTCTTCTTTGACCATCTGAGCCCAGGGCACATAGATGGTCCCTGACGTGCCTTTCTGTAGCAACGGGCATATTTTGGCTTGGAGCCGCTCCGCTGACTTTTCTCCAACGTAGCGTTCCCATCTTCTCAGGCATTCCTGCATGTAGGGAAAGTTCCACCTGGGAGTCTCACGCAATGGCCATGTCCTCTGGTTCAATAGATCCCTCCTCCGGCCAGGGTCCATCATACTGGCCGTCCCTTTCGGTCCAGCGGCTAGCAGGTGGCAAAATGGTTGTGCGAGGACCTTGCCTTCTCCTCTAGATATCATCTCTCTAGGAGTCAGCTTGTTCGACTGACGTGTTCCGGGGGAGCGCCAGACGTCCTCGTTGCTGCTCTCCTCGTGCGTGCATAGAGGCGCAATGTTGCTTCTCCTATGCCTTAATTACATTTCGGCCAGGCTACCCTGATCTCTTATTTCTTGGTCAGCCCCTCTTCTACGCTGATGATCTGGTGGGGTTCGTGTTCCCGATAGAGGCCTCTGTTCAGGTCCTACCTCAGGCTACTCTACGTGCTTGGCCTAGGACCTAATTCCGCTCTCCTCCAGGGGGAGGGTGCATGGTTCCTTTGCACCTCCCCGGCGAGAGGTCTCTCTCTCTCTCCATTCTCAACCTGCGCCTCTCCTCTAACTCCCACCTAGGCTGCCTCCTTCGCTCTGTGCTGTGCGCAGTTCTCCTTGGTAGGAACTTCTCCTCCAGCTCACTTCCTGTTGTTTCTTCTGCTGCCTGGGCATACCCTGGGTGAATATACCCAGGGTAAGTATACTCTGCGGCACCCCCCCTCAATGTCGGACCCCGGCGGGCTGTGACCTCTTTCCTCTCCCCTCCATCACTGGTGGCATCACTATCCAGTATAGCTACGAACCTCCCCGTTACCTGAGAGTGCCTGACCAGACGAGTTGGAATGCAGCTCTCCCCCCCAGGGGTTGCATACTGTGGATGGGGAGGTCAAACTTAGGGGAATCCTGGCACCGAACTGGGATGAGGCCTGCACTGTCTGAGTTTGCCGATCTGGCAACCTCCCAGCCCTAGATCTAGTGGTTTGCTGCCCGGTGGGGGGCCCTTCACCCCTCTTGACCGGAAGATTGGTGTAACCTAGTGCAGGAATAGCAGGCATTAGAGAGAGCACCTCTGTGCCTGTGTATGATGCGGGAGGTGTGGACACCTTGCTTGCGGGTTCTGGGACAGAATTGTGGGTCGGGCCACCTCGAAGATGGCCCTCAGTTCTAAGAGTGCCTCTCTTATAGCCTTCTTCTGCCCTACATACTTGGTCCTCATGTGTGTCCTCATGTGTTCCAGTATATTGCTGTTGAGGGTTCCCCACTTTGGCCAGGGGAAGGCATGCGTGCCATTCACAGCAGAATTTATCTAGCTTTTTAGCCTCCGTGGGGATCTGTGAGAAGCTGGCTTGGTATATGATGCACACTTATGTCAGTGGGCACCCTGCACCAATCCAGACAACCCTTATGGTGATTTTAGTGGTCTTAGACAACCTTAGAAAGCTCTCTAAGTGGTAGCTGTGGAGAGCAGCCTTCAGGCTTAGTCCAGAAGGAGTGTAAAGCAGCTTGTTTCACCAGAACATAATCTTATAGGTATAGATTAAGTGAAAAAGAACCACACAGTGTATTTATAAAAATATGTATTTATTATAAGACACTCACTAATACATACAGATATCTGCTAGCCTGAGATATACACAATGCACACAATACTTTTCAATAGATACAGGTAAGTAGCACGAAATACACACTGGTCACCAGGGGGAGACCAAACCATATACTAAAATAGTGGTATGTGAACCACGACTCGAGTCAAGACTATACCCAGAAGACGTAGAAGTGCCGGGGACACAAGGAACCACCCGAGGTAAGTAACTAGGAGCCCCACGGAGGCCATGTGCAGAGTGGGAGCACGGCCGCGGGATCAATGCAAGTCAATGGGTAAGTCGCGGTTGCAATTTTAATGAAGAAGGACCCTTCCCAGTGGACCCTGAAGAAACCCTGTGGAAGACAGAAGGTTGGAGAGCCACCCCACTCATGGATACCCTAGGAACCAGGTACCTACACCAGGGAAGCCAGATGCATAGGTGTGAAGTGGCGTCGGAAACCGCCGTCGAACTCAATGGGAGACTTCAGGAAGATGCTGCTGCTGGAGAAGGTGAAAGTGGCCGGTGGAACCCAAAGGTGGATTTGGGATTAGAAGTACCTGTAAGTAGAGGGGACAGAGTCTATGCCACTAAGGAGTGACCAGGAGGCACGGAAGACGAATGCCCACCGATGTCGAGTGTTGCAGGGACGTTGATGGTGACCTTGGAGCTGCAGCTGTGAGGGACAGGTGATGCTGTGGAAGACCAGGAGCCGTTCACAAGCTGTCCCACGTCGGATGTCGAGAGTTGAGGGGTTGGTGTCCGTCGAGAGCACCAACAAGTCTCAGCAACTGCAACCAACGTGGAAAGCAAAGAAGGTACAGTGTCAGGACCAGCAAGGTCCAGGTGACTCACCACAAGCAGGGGAGTCGGGGCAGGCCCGAGCAATCAGGGGAGCCCTTAGAAAGCAAAGAAGACCCTCAAGAGGACCCACAGGCCGGAGGCACTGGAGTCGCGAGAGGACCTAGGGTAGCTCACCAAAGATGCAGGCCCACGGTGCAAGTAATGCGGTGAGGACGAAGATCTTGGTCACAGGAGATGCCTGAGATGGGGGCTACTTGGAGCCCGAAGACCTTGATGGAAGGAAGCCAACAAGCCTTTGCAACAGCAAGTTGACGCAGTGCACAGGGGTTCAGTTCCTGCGGCTCCGACAAGGGATACTGGCCTCAAACCTGGTGAGAGGAGAGAGCAGGCCTTGAGGGATGTGAAAAACCACCCCCTGTGTTGCTGAGCCTTTCGGAGTACGTGGGAGCCCAGGATCAGCAGACGGGTCAGCTTAGTTGCGGTGCCAGCAGATGCAGGGAAGTGACTCCTCCACTTAAAGGAAGATTCCTTCAGGTGTCTTGGATGCCCACAGGCCTTGGAAGGTTCCTGTATGGAGCAAAGGCACAGACATTGCAGCAGACGAGCAGGGCGACGAGATCAGGAGCAGCAGGAGTCTTCCTAGTTGCAGCCTTGATACCCAGAGCGAAGTCCAGCAAAGCCCAGAGTGCCCAGACGGGCGAAGAAGAAGTGGTGTCTTGAAATGAATCTTGTCCCACGACAAATCTAAGGACCCACCCTCAGGTAAGCCCTTAAGTGCCTAAGGAATGGGTTAGGACGATTCAGGGTTCCCTCCCAGGGGTGAGGTCAGACAGTGGGGAGGATACTCCCATGTCCTTTGTCCAGTTTCGCACCAGAACGTGAGCCAACGGCTCCCTGAGCTGGTTTGAACTGGACTATGCAAGGAGGGCCCCAAATGTGCACTTCAACCAGACTGAGTGGCGCTGGCAAGCGCTCCCACCTGGCCCCAATACACTAAACCCTGTCTGGAATGTGGTCACACCTCCCTGTGACAGGATACCTGTTGTTCTACCTTTCCCTGCTCAAGCTTGGCTCAGCAGCAGGAGGGCAGAATCGTGTCTCTGGTCGGCAGCATTCAGGTTGTGCTGTCTGGGTCTAGAAGACTGGTACCGGGAGCACTGAGGGCCTCCCAGAGGAGCTTTACAGTGCATGGCATCATACTTCCCACACCGTTTACAGTGTGGGGGTATGATTCCAACATGTTTGATACCAAACATGATAGGGTTTGTTACAGACAGTTTAGAGATGGTCATCGTGTAATGACGCATGACCATTCCATATATCGTAATGGCTGATGCACTTACAGCCCAGGAGAATGGACTCTGAAGGCTGTAGGTGTGTCCTGCTCATGCAGGGGCACCCTCACACTTAGAACCGAGCACCCTGCCTTCAAGATTGAAAGGCCTGCTTTAGGGGTGACATAGGTTTTAAGTGCAGTGACCTTGGATATAGGGAAACCTATATCTTTCGTAAGTGGTGCTAGCACCAGCTTACACAGGCTGCAATGGCAGGCCTATAGTTACAGTTTCAGTGGTCCCTCATGGGTGGCATAATACATGCTTCAGCCCATGGGGGACCCCTGGTGTACCTATGCTCTGGGTACCTCAGTACCATATACTGGGGACTGACAAGGGTGCACAAGTGTCCAATCTGGGATGTACCGAAGTACTTATCATACCGTTTTAGGGGAGTAGCACAGAGACTGGGGTCCTGATTAGCAGGATCCCAGTCAGACTAGTCAGAAACAGCATAGCACCAGGCAAAAAATGGGGGTAACCATAAAAGCAGATCCTACTTTTCTACAGGATCTATTTCACATGTGGTTCAAAGGTGACTGCACGACGGGTCAGGAACTTTTTAAAGGATTTAGTGCACTTCTAACTTTTCAAGGCTTTTTAGATAATCCTAAATTCTACTCTGATCGTGGGGAAAATATGTACCAGGGATTATGCAGGCAATAACTACTTTACTACTAGCTCAGCTTTAGGACAAAGATGCATCAAACAAACTTTCACAAGACATAAAACAACGCATATGAAGGGTAACAAGCTGTAAGCAAGTGCAGTATTAATTCAAAACATTGTGAATCACAACTTTAGCAGCACAATTACAAATATGAAAAGTGGCAATTTCTTCATACGCACATAAAAACGTTAATGAGACACCACATTCAACATGAAACATAGTTGCAATAATTTATCAGCACCACAACACCAAGAAAGAATGCATCAATTGAAAGCCACAATGCAAATAGAATAGAAAAAAGTGACATAGGAAAAAATGATGACTGTCCAAAAAGCCTTAGTCTGCTCCTAGCTCATGCCACTCAATGACGAGGGTAGGCTCTGCGCGGTACACGGAACTAAGTGAGCCCAACAGTCTGTCAATATCGGCTCAGGGACAAAGAGACAAAGATAGCAACAATTTACGCAGAGAAGAAGGAGTAACTCGACAACTACAGGCCGTCCTTGGCCAAGCACAAGCTGCACCTTACTCTCCCAAGTCGGAATTTTTCTCTAACATCCGAATTACACCTTATGTCACAACCAGGTATCATGTGTACCGGCTGTGTCACGCTCAGTGGTCCAAGCTAGTAACACCTCACACTTCTTTCAGATACTACCAGTGTTAAGAAACCGAAAGCACTAAGAAAACTCTTTTAGACTAAAAAATTAAGACCAAGATGCTGGCTCTATATTATATCACACCCAGAGTCTATGAGTACCACCTTTGTTACGCCCAGTGGTCCAAGCGATAAGGCCTCACCCCTGTATCACACCCAGGGATCAAGCGCACACTCTGTATCTCGCCTAGTGGTCCAAGCGGTCCCTGTATCACACCCAGAGACAAGCATACCTTCTGTGCCAAGCCTAGCGGTCCAAGCGACTAAACAACCCTCACCTAATGCTAGCATGACTACTGATGAAAGGTGACCACCATGGGATCGCCTCCGAGGCCGCCTTGTGACTACTCAGCTCAGACACATAAAATAGGCAATACGTCAGATTTCTGTTAGTAGTAGGCGCTCAGGTTAAATATTTACACTTCTTCCTAGTCTGGGAACAAGGATCAGATGTAGTCTCTTACCCACTGACAGTGGCTTCAGGACGGACCTCCGCCCGCGGATTCAGCAGAACTTGCCATCAATTGCGGCGTCTTTTCACCATTTTTGCTGTGCAGATGTGAATCCGTACAGGTGGGGTCCTGTCTCTTCGGCTGCAGTCGAGCTCGAAGAACCAATTTCTCTTATCTGGCTGGCCAAAATGTTGCTTGAATATGAATTTACCTTGAAAAAATGAAAGACAAGAGGTTTCTGGCAAAACAGGAACATTTGGTTTAATTAAACCCAGCAGCCGGGAAAACAGGCAACAGAGTCGGGGTCTGAAGACTGTCTCAAAGCTCATTGGTTTCAGCTGACTTTTTATAAGTTACATAAAGCAATTTATACATTTCTTTGGAGGCAGAAATCTGGGCCTAGTACGGGCCATAAATCTGGTCATTTTATTAGAAGCACAGGTGGGTCTTGACCTTGCGTAGACACAATGTGGGGCCAGTGAGTGCTTGTCCAGATATCCGGCATGGGGAGGGCGTGATCACTGTGTGTAGTGTGCATGCTGTGTTCTGATTGGCTGAGTGTTCCAAACTTAGTGTGGCAGCTGACTTTATGCTGTTTTGGGAACATGCACCCATCTGGCCAAATGTGTTTTATTGGGGCCAGTCTCCTATACCACTGTGGAGGTGCGGCCATCTGTGAGCTCGATCTGGCTTTTCCTGTTCGCACGTTTGTCTAAGAGTACATGGCACCCCACCTGTGATTTGTCAATCAGTTGCTTCAAGCCTAGGTCGCAGGGCCTGCCTGTCCACCTATTTCTGACTTGGGGATGATGGGGAGGCAATATCGTGTGGATTCGGCAACAGCGATGCAAATTCATTGTTATACGTACATATATCATGGCGTACATCCACATCATATTTATCAATATTAACAGAGTCAATAAATATATTGGAGCCTCTGATGGCGTGTCTATCCTAGTAGTGACACTGAATCAGAGTCTGGCTGTATGGTGACTCTTAAACTTCAGTAATTTCAGTGCTCAATTGCAAAGCTGGTTACTACTGCATCTTGCCACTTCAAGAACCAGCATTGCAGTAGTACTAGAGTTGACACAATTTCTCAAATTTCTCACGGTCCTGATGAATTGCCACTAGACCCGTTAGGGGCTACCTCAGGCAAGAAACACGTCGACCTTATGCACCACACAGGCCCTTTAGGACCATTGTATCCAGCTAGGGCTTCTTGCTTTTAGTTAGGTTAGTGCACCCTACGAATAACACTTAGACAAAAGGGCTGCCCTAGACCTATTTTAAACACCACTTCACACTCCCTACACTACATAGTCCACACACCCACATGCACCCAACGGCTTCATCAACAAAAGATCTCCGCTAAAGAGCCCCTTCGCGGTGCCCATCGGGCATTGCAGCGCCGGCCCGACGAGGAGCAGGCCCAATGATGAAGCATGACATCCTCCGGGGTGTGTGAGGGCACTTCTTAACAGATCTGAACAGTCCCACCCTCACTTAGGAACTGCACACCAGTCTATTATACAAGTTCCTGATCAGAGCCTCAGTGGCAGAAAAGGCTCTAACCATCTTGAACCAGCACTTGGACAGACTGAGTGAGCCCTGACCCTCCAAGTGGTGCCCCTCCAGTCCTGGATCCTCAGAAGTGATGCTAGAGGTGCCCAGATAGCCAAAATCCAAAACTTGCTGTGAGAACTAAGAGGAGCCCGTAACCTATCTGCTCGCCGATCTGCCCAACTGCATTGCCGGTTGGCCTGACTTCACTAAGCTCCCATTACGTTCTTCTTTGCAGTAGCAAATCCTGTTCAGTGGCTCCTTGTACTAGGGGTATCCAGCCTTGTGCTATTGCCTGCAGCTTTGTCCTGCTGGAAATTTTCGACTTCCATAAAAGAGACTAAGTCTGAACGTGGAAATCTTCACCGAAACTTCGTCCAGCAGCTCCCCAGCAACTATGCCTCCTCCTCCCCACACACTGCCAGCTGCCTTGCCCCGCTGAACTCTACCTTCGCAGAATTCTTTTTTGAAAATGTCTTCTAAGTCCGAAGGCAAACGCCGACCGGGTCCAATTCACATTTAGTATCCGACTCGCACTCCATCACAGTCGCCTTTATTTTTCGACTATGACCGAGTCTCGTGCAGCTAAATGTCTGTGGTTGGCACTTTGATTTTTTGGGTGCTATTTTTCACTTTAAACTTTAAATATTCATAACTAGGTTCTACTGATTGGATTTTTGTTGTTTTGGTGTCAAATAATTTATTAAAATTTACTCTATTTTGCTAAATTGGTGTGGGACATTTCTTGTGTTGTGTTTTCACTTTATTACTGTTTAAGTGCTGCATAAATACTTTACACATTGCCTCTAAGTTAAGCCAGACTGCTTTTGTGCCAAGATACTAGAGGGTTAAGCACAGGTTAATTTAGTAGCTTTTGGTGGTTCACCCTGACAAGGATTGCGGTTGTTGCTTGAGAAGGGCTCACACCGACTCAACCAACAACCCAATTTTTCACACTGGCTGCGTTAAAGTTCAGTGCTCTATGTCTCAGCCTCAATAGGTGAGCTGAATACATAGACATCTGTAGCACCTTATACAGACCTGCTGGACTTTACTTGTGTACACAGGTATCTGGTTATGGGTAGGACTTATAATACCTATGGGTTCAGTTGCTGTTGCAAGTAGTGGAAATGGGATATTTGTGGCAAACAGTGAACTCTGAACTCATTTGTAAGGCAGGATTTAGGTGTCTATGGACGGAAATGCCAAACAGAGTAAATCATGATTGCGGGGGGCTGCTTAAGGTCTATTATGGGATATAGCAATGTGCTACACTGCTCACTTGTCTTCGCAGTCAAGGAATGGAAGTAGATGGGGATACTTCAACTGATCTGCTGTCCCAACAGGTCAAGTGAGTTACGATAACGAAGGGCATTTTCCAAAAACAGTTACAATGACAAAGACAAACATTAGTGTGCTCAGGACTCATCTCACACTCGTATTTGTTGTGGCAGTCACAATACAAGAGACCCATCACTGGAGTCTGATCATAAGAAACAAACAAGCAGAAGATGCCACTTTGGTAAGTGAAACAAACAGAAGTCATGGAAGGAACGCATGAATTTATATCAACCACAGCTGAGTTCATGTGTCCGCATTCCAGTCTATTGTTTTTTGCACTCAGACCTAGACAAGAGACTAACCACATGCAAATTGGTCTTGGCCCTGCTTCAAGAGGAACACTGAAGTCTGATCTGCCAGGCAGGCCAGGTCCCTCCCAAACAGGAAGACAAGGAACCCCAGACCGGTTTCAGCTTATTTGGGCCGTGTCAGTGAGATGCAGTTTGAGCCCAAAGGCACAGTGAGGAGGGGGATCCCTATCCATGTAGACCAAAATGTGCAGTTTCAGATGGAGAGTATTTCTTAGAACTGAATTTTGCTGGAATTTTGGAAAGGTGGCATTTTAAGACAAAGGTACTATCCAAGTCTCATCAAGTCTGATGTAGCACATCACCAACAGCTTTCCACCTCAAACTTCCACATATATACCAACCAATACAGAGCCATAACAGATATACTGATTGAACAGCAGTGGTTTATTTTAAAGCCCAAAGGTTTAGGATGAGCTATAGTGTAGGAAGGTGGAATCTGACTACATGGTTGCCCCCACTTTTTTCCTGGTGTTTTGTTGGTTTTTGACTTAGTTTGGCTGGGAACCTGCTATTCAGGTCCCCAGCCTATCTGCTTTCTCTTTAAACGACTTGGAGTGCACTCTAGGTGCACTAGTGATTGGATACTGTGGTACCTTATGAGTCCCTAGTATATGGTACCTTAGGTACCAAGGGCATAGGTACTTCACAGGTCTACCAGGGGCTGAAGCATGTATTATGCCACCCCTGGGAAGCAGACTAAATCTGACACCACAGGCCTGCTTCTGCAGCCTGGGTGAGGTGGTGCTAGCACTCCTCACTTAGATATAGGTTCCCTATATCTCTCCTGCACACACATATGAACCTATCAGTCACCCCTAAGGCAGGCCCTATCAATCCTGAGGGCAGGGTGCTTGGCTTCTATGTGAGGGGGTGCCTCTGCCTGAGCAGGGCCCCTCTGCAGCTCTCAGAGTCCATTCTCTGGTGCTGTTTGTGGATGCGGTTAAACCATATACTTTTAAGTGCATTATATCCTCGCGGTAAAATGCTAACTTTGGAATGGCTGCATCGAAACATGTCGTGTTTGGTGTCAAACACCTTGGAATACTACCCCCCCGCCAGTCCTGGCGGCGGGGGTAGCATTCCACCCTTCTAGAGGGATAGACATGTACCTACTGTGGAAACGCGGTAGAATCCTGCCGAGCCCTGGCATCACAAAATGGATGCCACCAGTCACAGACACTGGGCTGCCCTCCTGCTGATGACCAACACTCGCAGTGGAGGAAGCCCAACAATAGATATCCTGTCCCAAGGGGTGTGACCACCTCCCAGACAGGGTTTAGTGTATTGGGGCTGGGTGGGTGCACTCTTAGAGTGCTTTGAAGTCCTGCACTGGGGGAGCAGAAGGCTCCTCTGTGCATATGCCAGTTCAAACCGGCTCAGGGGCTACCTGTCCCTGCTCTGGCGCGAAACTGGACAAAGGGAAGTGGGTGTAGCCACCCACTCCCCTGACCCTCCCATAGGTAGGGTCATAGAGCTAGTCCCTCCCCTTCTTTTAGTATAAGAGGGGGAACCTGTGCATTGCACCCTAGATTTCCCTGGACGACGCTCTACAAGAAGAATCCCGGACCTTCGACGTTCCACTACCTTTGGAAGACTGAAGAATCTCCCTTGGAGTCAAGGAGTGACTCCCCTGCTTGGCAGGCACCAAAAACTACAAACGACGGTCGCAAACTACGCCGCTCCCGCCGGAGTCCGAAGTCCCTGCAGCCCAAGAAGTGGATTTCCTGACTTCTCAAAGGCCATCGTGAGTCCCCAGCGAAGCTGAGGCCAGTGGACCCCAAGAGTAACAAGGAACCGCGACCCCTGGGTACCGTGCACTATTGTCGAGTGCAACCCCTTCACAACGTTCCACGAACTTGTGCTTTGGACCACGTGTGGTCCCAGCCTCCAGCAGGAATCCCTTCTAAGATCAGCGGCCTACCACGTCCCGAGTGACCGTGGGCCCCTGTGAGCAAATCCTCCCGAGGCGTCTTCGCGATCCCTTGCCAGCCGGCTTGTGGGTCCCCAGAAGACTTCCTAAAGAAACCGAAGGGCTCCCCTGGTTGCTCCAGGCCTGCCCTGACTTACCCTCGCTGGGTGAGTCCCACAGACCTTGCTGGTCTGCGCCATTGCCTCTTCGCACTTTCCCCGAGACTTGCTGTTACCACGGCTTGTTGGCTCCGATCGACTTGCCGACACCGCAGTAAGCTGCAGACATCGTGGGACACGCCGAATCCAGCTCCTGGTCGTCGTCGACGCCTCCTGGACCTCGTGGCTGAAGAGTCAAGGCAACCGCGAACGACCTGAATCTTGCGACGACGGTGGGCATCCATCTTCCTTGCCCCGAGTCACTGCCAAGTGACTTTGAACACTGTCCCCTCTGCTTTCAGGTCTTCCATCTTCCGAATCCAGGCTTGGATTCCTCCGGACACTTCTCCTGTCGCCGCAAGCAGCAAGTCTTCACTGGCTCCCATTGAAAACGACGCCGCGACCCGACACCAAAGAACACCTATGCACCCGGCTCCCCTGGGTGAGGTAACTTCAGCACTACGGTGCTCCTGTGGGTGTGGGCCCTTGAACTACTTACCCTGTAAGTGACTTGCTTGTAGCTTCCCTAGAAGTGTCCTAAAACTCTAACTTTCCAAGTGCGACTATCGCACTGACTCGTACAAGGTTCGCGTCTGTGTTAGACACACCGCGTCCAACTCCCTTGCAATTCCATCTGTAACCGCATCCTTCGACTCGTACAAGGACCGATCGGTGTGTTCGCCTCGAACACGCAAGGGACCTTTAACATTGATATCTCAATCGCGTCTGTTCGCATAGACTCGTACAGGATTCGCATCGGTGCCAGGTCACCGCGTCCGTCTCCTGTGGGTCTCCTCCTACAACTACCTGGGGTGGTTCTTGGGGGTCCCTCGATTCTAGATGCCCTAGACCTAGGTCTAGCAAACTAAGATTGTAATATTCAATTGTGCTAAACTTATTCTGATAATATTTGACTTGTACATATGTTCCTGTCCTCTAATCTCATAAAGAGATTAGTAGAGAGTATTTATTAATAAATACATATATATTTGATATATATACCTGTGTGGTGTCTTTTCATTTGGTGATTCAAGAGATTGTGTGGTAAAACAAGCTGCTTTACATTCCTTCAAGACTTAGCCTGAAGGCTGCTCTCCACAGCTACCACTAGGATAGCTTTCTATAAAGGTTGTCTTAAACCTATCTACCATAAGAGTCGAATTGTTCTGGTGCAAGGTGTCCACTTTAATTAGTGAACAGCATATACCAGGCCAACTTCTCACATATAGCAGAACTCAGTTAATTGTATTTGTAAAGCGCTTGTACACCGAGGTTTCTTGGCACTTAGATATCTCTATATCTTGATTTAATTAATTGGAAAACAAAAGTTTTTAATTGCTGTCTAAATCACACAAGACATGATTCAGCGCATACAGTAACATTTCACATCTTTGCAGCCGCAACTGAAAAAGACCAGTCGCCGAATGTGGCAGGTCTAGTTCTATAAATCCTCAAGAGGAATTGGTCGTTGGATCTTAGGTTGAGAGGGACAAGCTACTTACCTTCGGTAACGCCTTATCTGGTAGAGACATGATCTAGCCGCAGATTCCTTACCTTTGAACTTCCAGGCGTCAGCCTGGATCCGGAAGATTTTTCTTAGCAGTACCCCTGCGCGACGGTAGGTGGTGCCGGTCAACTCCGCGTGACTTCGTCGTATTTGTTGTGACGTCCGCATCATCAATATAACCGCCACTCTGGCGCGCTGACGTCAGTATTTTTCAAGACTTTCCACGCCAGAAGCACGGAGCCATGAAGTGACTGACCATGGTGTGTTAAACAAGAACATCTAGGGCTGTGAAGGGGAACATCCCTGAAACTAAAAACAATTCAGCAGCACAGGGAGGATGGGTGGGTCCATAAGGAAGCTAGATCTGCAGCTAGATCAAGTCTCTACCAGATAAGGTGTTACCAAAGGTAAGTAGCTTGTCCATCTGATAGAGACATCTAGCTGCAGATTCCTTACCTTTGAATAGATACCCAAGCAATACCATCTCCGAAGGAGAGACTGCGGAAAGGTTTAGATCAGAAAATCCTGTAAAACAGAGTGACTAAGCAGGCTTTCTCTGCAAACCTGGGAATCCAGGCAGTAGTGTCTGGCAAACGTGTGCAGCAATGCCCACGTGGCTGCTTGGCAGATATCAGAAACTGGGACACCACGCTGGAGAGCCGTGGTGGCCGTTTTTGCCCTGGTCGAATGGCCCCTAAGCCCTTCAGGGGGATCTTTCTTCATTAAGGTGTAGCAAATTTTGATACAGAGGATAACCCAGCGGGATATAGTCCTCTTTTGGCCAGCACGCCCTTTCTTTGCACCCACGTACCCTATAAAGAGTTGGTCATCCACCTGGAACTCTTTGGTTCGATCGAGATAGAACGATAACGCCCTTTTTGGTCCAGACGATGGAGACGCTCCTCTTCCTTGGAAGGGTGCGGTGGTGCATAGAAGGTGGGAAGTGTAACCGACTGTCCCATGTGAAGGGGTGTCACCACCTTAGGGAGAAAAGATGCCCTTATGCGGAGCACCACTTTATCCGGGAAGACTGTCAGGTAAGGGGGCTGTGATGACAGTGTCTGCAATTCGTTCACCCTCCTGGCAGATGTTATTGCCACTAAGAAGGCTGTTTTGATGGTAAGCGGCCGTAGAGGGCAGTCACACCAAAAGAAGTCGACAAAAAGTTGCAAAAAGTCTGTCAAAAAATGACAGGGGGTAGCATTCTTCAACGGATCGGCGCTGGCTGACGTGGAAAGAAAAGAACTGACGTCAGCGTGCCGGAGTGGCGGTTATATTGATGACGCGGACATCACGACGAACAGGATGCCGACAACGTCACGCGGAGTCGACCGACGCCACCTACCGGCGCGCAGAGGTACTGCTGAGAAAAATCTTCCGGATCCAGCCTGACGCCTGGAAGTTCAAAAGTAAGGAAGCTGCGGCTAGATGTCTCTATCAGATGAGACTTATACCAATTTAATTGAGCAGCTATAAAATTAAGGGACTGTTTGAAAATTGCCTGACAAACAATTGTCAAAGCTTTGAAAATTAGCCTTTGATGTACAGAAAGCCAATGTAGTTGCCTCTCTATAGGTGGAATGTGTTGACGTCAGGATACCCCATATGATAAGTGGGCCAAAGGACAAGGAAATAATTTGTGAGGCTGTGAAAAAGCACATGCATTTCTGATAGGAGACGCTGTGCAGCTCAACACCATTCAGCTGCGGAAAAGATGTCTGGAGCCTAAATAGGTGCCACTCCTGTGCGCTAACATCAGTTTCGTCCTTTCCTTTCCATTCCACCAGAACCAAATCGGTTTCAGACCATTACCTCAATAAAAAAATTCTTTTACAGTGTGCAAGAGACATATCACCTCCCAAAATTACAAATTTTAAGCCTTGTAACGACTGTTGCAAACAAATGTCAATGACAGATCCTCAGCAAATTTGCCTGTGGTGACTGGGGTCGAGCCACAACTCTAAGGCATACAGTGACTGTGCGTCGATGAACCTGAACGCCATGTGAGACTGTAATGCAAAACTCTACATCACTGAGCAAAGGAAGACTCTAAGGCGAGACTGGCTCATGTCAAAAATTTGGTCTCGGTCGAGATACAGAAGTCTCCAGAGTCGTTCCAGGGGTCGGTCTTCATCTCGAAGCAAATCTTTGGGTAAGTCAAAGACAAAAACCCAAGAACTCTAAGTGGGATTCGGCCCCTTCCTGCCACTCACATTCTCCTGAGATGGTGCAGGGGTGGCACCAAACATCTCGATCTCGCACCTGAAGTAATTCGAATTTGAAGCCCATCCCGCAACTTGCTGCGGCACAGCCAGAATTTCTGGGGCTGTCGGCACTCCTAAGCAGATTAAAGAGTTTAGCAAATGCAGACTCCAACTCTTTGGATTATATCAACTCCCTCTGGTGTGCCTGCAAGTCCCACCGAGCCAAGAGGTTCTCTACCAGGATTACCACCTGCAGATTCACTGTCAGCACCAACTGGATCTTCTGAGCCCATGACAGGGCCGTCACCGGCTCCACTCTCAACTCCACCTCTGGCACCACTGTCCAACTGGTTCCTGGTGCATCAACACGAATGCCAACGCAGGCAAGTCCAGAAAAGGAGCCTATTATTCTATCTGATGTCAAGTCGGCACCGGTTTGATCTCCACCAAAGTTACACCCGGCCGCTATTGAGACTTAATTTCATCCAGTTGATTTGCCTTCACATCGACCACAGCCCACTCTGCATTCCTTGTTCGGCATGGATTCAGAGAACAATTACGATGCGAGTGAAGAGACTGAATTATGAGGAAAATTGGTATGATGATCTGCAGGAGGCTAGTGGTCTTGATACCTCCCCCGAGTCCATACTCCTGCCGTGCCACTGAGGAGAGTGCTTCTTACACCATGGTTATGCGTATGGCAGCCGAAGTCCTTGACCTCCAGCTCCTCACCTTGGAGGTCAAGACCAATATTTTTACAGAGGTTCTTTAGCCGGGGCAGACATCTACTGAGCCCCTCTTATCATTTAACGAGGCTCTTATGGACACATTGTTGGGGTCATGGGCCAAACCTTGCTCTGGCCCCCCAGTCAACCACCAAATTGCACGATGACACTGCCCTGTTCTGGACGACCCTCTATTTTTAACCCAGCACTCCTCACTGAAATCCTGTTGGTGCAGATGTCTGCATGCAAAACCAATCCCAACACCTTTCTAACTACTCCTCCCAATAGGGAGTTGAAACGGTTGGAGACGTTCAGCTACAGAGTCTTTTCATCCACCAGCTTAGCGCTCAAGTCAGTGAGTGCCAGCTGCCTGCTGGGGCGCTATTCTCATGCCCTCTGGGCAGGGCCGGACTGAGAACACAAATAAGCCCTGGCAATTTTATCGGACCGGCCCCGGGGGATGGGGGTGTTGAGGGGGAAAGTGTGAAGCACTGCTGAATATCTAAAGCAGCCCCGAGGACTTCTGCTTTTGTTACTTGGGGCCAATATTGTACCACTGCAGCAAAACCGGCCCCCAGTAACAAAACCAGCCCCCACCGGTTCAAAACCGGCCCCCACCCTTCCAGGAAAATGCCCGATGCCTGCTAAGGCCAGTCTGGCCCTGCCTCTGGGGCTCAGTGGCTCAAGTTCTCCCAGGTGATGGTCTTACACCCGTCCTTGCCAAGGCAATTCAGGACGGTTGTGACAGCCAAGTTCACAGTTCATTGTGGCATGGACAACATCGATTCCATCAGGTGGGTCACTGGCACAACTCCACTGGTTTGTTCAGGCGATGTCCATTCATTCCTCATGGACATGCCGTTTGATGGGATTTGCCTGTGTGGGGACGAGGCAAACTCAACTCTTGAGTAGTTCAAGGAGAGCAGGGCCCTGGCATGCTCCCTGGGCTTTTCTACCTCACATTACCAGCTGCATCAGTCCTACTGTTCCTTTCTTAGCTTCGGCAGAGGTCCCCCATACCTTTAGTCAATCCATCCTCAGCACAGCACCCAGCAGTTTCACTGCCATGGTCAAGGTCAATCGGCTGTCCAGTCAACCACCCCTCCTGCAGCCCTACCTGCCAAACCCCTTTAGTGTGTCCTCAGGGGAGCTCAGCTGCCCAGTAGGAGATAGGATCCAATGATTCTTGCCAGGTTGGAAGGTCATAACATTGGGCAGGTGGGTCCTACACATTGTTCGGAAAGGCTGTGCTCTACCCTTTCTTTCTGCTCTGCCGCACTTTTACAGCCCCCAAATAACAGGCGAAGGACCATTTTTCCATTTTGCGGCAGGATTTGCAAGCCTTTTTGGGCAAATGGGCTATTGAGAGGGTGCTTTTGCCAGAAGTAGGACGTGGGTGCTACTCCTGCTACTTTCTGGTGCCGACAGAGGATGTAGTCCTTTGCCCTATTTTAAACCTGCAAACTCTCAACACCTTCCTCCAGAAGGTAAAATTCAAAATGCTTACATTGGCCCAGGTTTTATCGATATTTGACCCTGGAGACTGGATGGTGGTGTTGGACCTGCAGGGCGCCTATTTCCATATACCCATCCTGCAGGCCCATCTGCTACCTGCGGTTTGTGGTGGGACAGGAGCATTTTCAGTTTGATGTGCTCCCCTTTGGTCTCACCAGTGCTCTGCGGGTGTTCACAAAAGGGATGTCTTCGGAGGCCAGGAGTGCCAGTTTTCCCCTAGCTCGACAACTGGTTGTTAAAGCTAGGCTCGACCCAGTCAGTCATCAAGCTCCTCCAGACTATGGCGAACCTCCTGTCATTCTTGGGGTTCACTATCAATGTGCCGAAATCACACCCGACTCCTTCTCAGACGCTCCTCATCATTGGAACCATTCTGGACACAGCCTCGGTCCTGCACTTCAGTGAGATTTACTCTGAGGCTGCTGGGACTGATGACCTCCAGTATCCTGCTGGTCGAGTATGCCAGGTGGCATATGCGGGCTCTGCAGTGGGATCTGATAACTCAGTGGACCCAACATCAAGGGGACCTTTCTGACCACATTCAGATTTTGGAGTAGACTGTAAAAGACCTGCAGTAGTGGTTACTAGATCGCGATTGGGTTAGCAACAGACCTCTCTCCCTTACCCACTCAGCGCTCACAGTGGTGACCAATGCATCTCTTCTGCGTTTGGGTGGACATTGGAGAGAGATGGAGATCAAAAGCCTCTGGTCGCCGGCGGAGTCCCAGCTCTATATCAATCTTCTGGAGCAGAGGACCATCTGCTTGGCACTAAAAGCCTTCCTTCCATCCATAAAGAGGAGTCTGGTACAGTTGTTCACGGAAAACACCACCACCATGCGGTCTGTGATACTAAAACAAACAGGACCTTGTGCCTCTGGAAATGGCTGGGCCACCAAAGGATCTTCCTGGTGGTAAGCTACCTGGGAGAATCATTGAATATGGATAAGCTCAGCCATCAGCACCTAGCGGATCATGAGTTGCATTTACACCTAGAGGTGGTGCAACATCTCTTCCAAAAATCGGGAGAACCTTGGCTCGTCCTGTTCGCCACCAGTAGGAACGTGCAATATCAGCACGTCCGGGCGCTGGAGTTTTCAAGGCATCTCCCTCTGAGACGGGTTTCACCGTGACTGCTTTCCGGTCGATACCACTCCTGCCCTGAGCTCTCAAGAAGTTAAGAACTGACTGGGCCCAAGTCATCATAATGGCCCCGGACTGGGCACAGAGAGTATGGTATCTTGAACACCTAGGCTTGAGCATCTATACTACAATGAGGCTGCCACTCTGGGAGGACCTACTGTTGTAACAAAAGGGCAGGGCTCTGCATGCTGGCCTTCACACTCTCCAACTTCTTGCTTGGAGACTGAGCGACGATAGTTGAATACTCTTGACCTTCCTCTGAAGGTGGTTGATGTCATCTTGGCGTGGCTCGACTAATACTGCATATGCCTGATGTTGGGAAAAATTTATAGCTTGGTGCAGTGCTTAGCAGACAGACACCCTCCACACAAAGTTGATATTTAGCTGGACAAGGCCTTCCCTGGGCACTATTAAGCAGTACCTTTTGTTTTTTTGGGCCTTTTTGCAGTTGCCAGTACAGCCCTCTTTGTTTCAATCTCCAGTTGGTATGCGCTTCTTGAAAGGTTTAGAATATTTGTTTCCTCCCTCCCCCTTTGTCATACCACAGTATGACCTTAATTTGGTCCTCACATTTCTAATGTGCACTCCAGTTGAGCCGCTTCACAGCTGTTCCTTGCGGCTCCTCACTCTCATGACAGTCTTCCTCATCACCATCTCATAGGTGGCGTGTGAGCGAGCTTCAAGCTCTTTGTGCCGCACTTCCACGTTGGTCGAAATATCACTCTGCGTCTGTTCTATGCTCCACCTCACCCACTAAGGAGGAGAGACTCCACTGTTTGGACTTAAGAAGGCTCTCAGGGGCATATTCACAAGGAGCTATCGCCGAATTAACAGCACTTTATCGCAGCCAAAGTCGTGATAAATATACCTCCCCATTCACAAGCTGGTGCAAACAGCCCACAGCACTAGTTTACCCGCGATAGCAGCTGCAAAAAACATCGCCACAGAGGACCAGCGCAACTATCGCTAATGAGATGCAGAGTGGGCGTTCCCGTGCCAAAAGGCGCAACAACATCACACCTCAACATTCTCAACGACCAGCCACATTGGCGATAAAAACACAAAACAGGCGATAAGGCGCGTTAGCACCAGGAAATCTACACCTGCTCTGACCTGGTGTAAAGTCGGACGGCAGCCTGCAAACCAAAAGGGAGCACAGCCCAGGGTTACATCGGAAGGGCAACAGATGCCATGGAGCCACCCATCATGCGGCCCGGACACCCAAGAGGGCCACAACACCCACCGCCACCACCCCCAGGACCACCCCTCCCTGGCACCCCCGACCAAAGACATGCCACATCAGCCACACCTAAACATGTAAAAAATATTCTGCTTGATGTCGCACAATCACAACTGGTGACATGCATGTGTCGTCACAGAAATGAGCAGCACACATTCACTTTCGAAGCAACAAATTAAACTTTATTCAAATGAACACCGAAATGAAATGAAGACACATGGCCGCTCCCCTAGGGACAATACGTAGGTCACAGCCTGTAAGACAAAAACATGATGAGAAGGTGTGTCCTGCGAACATCAGAGGACAGAGAGAGAGCGAAGGAGAGAGAGAGGAAGAGAGGGAAAGAAGGAGAGAGAGAGAAGAGGAGAGAGAGAGGAAGAGAGGGAGAGAGAGAGGAAGAGGGAGAGAGAGAGGAAGAGAGGGAGAGAGAGAGAGAGAGAAGAGGATAGAGAGAGGAAGAGAGGGGGAGAGAGAGAGAGAGAGAGAGGAGGAGAGAGGAAGAGAGGGAGAGAGAGAGAGAGTGCCGCCTCTGTGCACCCAGGCCACACTGCTCACCTGCTGCCACCGGTGTGTCTCCAACCACGTGCTGGTATGTATAGCAGGACACCAGGTCACACATCTGAGTCAGAGCCGTCAGCTGAAACAGAGTCCAGATACATGACTGGCACAGTACACACACTTGCACTAGACAACATCGCCTGCCCGCCAATGCACACCCAGGCAGAGGCACCCCAACCCCTCCCACCGCCCATCGGAGCATGCCCGCCCATGCACACCCAGGCCTCAATGCTCACCTTCCGCCACCGGCGCGTAGACAGGAGGTCCCACCACGTGCCGCTGCAAACCCGGGGCCCGCGGACATGGCACCCTCCACATCATGCAGCCCCGCTCCGCAGGCCACCAGGTCTCACGTTTGGTGCTGGGTCTTGATTACTCCTTGGCATAGGACATACCAGTGCACCCAGCACCATCGCAGGCTGCACACCCGCTCAGCCCAATGGGTGCCACCAACCCTGGGATCCCAGAAGCGACGCCACGTGGCGGTAGGCCCGCGCTGCCCGCTGGCTCTGGCCTACATTGCGGTCCAGCAGGGCACACAAAACCTGAGCTGTCCGGACCGCCGGGACGGGGCATCATCGCAGGCTGCACACCCGCTCAGCAGCTTAAGGTGCCACTGACTCAGTGCACCCAAAGTCACCGTCCCGTGGCGGGGTGCCTGTGCCGTCCGCAAGGCCCCGTGTGCCACTAACCCTGTGCAACCCCAGTCTGCGCCACGTGGTGGTAGGCCCGTGCCGTCCACAAGGCCTCGTGTGCCACTAACCCTGTGCAACCCCAGTCTGCGCCACGTGGTGGTAGGCCTGTGCCGTCCACAAGGCCTCGTGTGCCACTAACCCTGTGCGCAAAAACTCATGGGCCCTTAATGATTGAGAACCGTGGAGCGTCCGTCATCCAGTCACCACCGGCAGAGGGGAATGTGACGTCGTCGGCCCCTTATGTTGGCGGAGTCACATGGCCCGTGTCGCCTGCGCCGGATGGGTGTGGTGTGCGTGCAAACCTGCCCTCAGGGAGTTTCTGTGACATGCTGACAACTAGACCAGTGACCTGCACACCACCACCGAGTACGCCTGCGACGGGTAGCAATGAGGGCCCCCCCTCGGAGCGTTAGTGGAGTGGTCTGGCCTGCCGTACGCCGGACCAGCGCAGGGCTTGCAACAATGACTCGTGAGCTCTGGGCGTGGTTCAGTCCATGTCCGGACAAGGAAGTGACTGATGCGTGTGTCTCAGTGTTGTAGTGTTCACCGGACCCGGTACACAAAATGCAATGTAGCACCCTCTGACTGGCATCCCACAGGATGAACATCATTGACGCAAGGGAAGTCACTGTCCCTACATTCATCCACACATTCACACATGAATGATGAAAGACATGACACAGCAGTGCGTCACTGGATGTTTATTGCACATCCAGTGCAGTTATGCAGCTGGAGCGGTACAGGGCAATGCCGAGCACACTACACAATATGGGCACGTGGAGGGCCAGCCAGAGTCCATCCGGGGATGACATGTACTGCGGAAGAGGAAGGGTACAGTCCGCAGTCTGGTCGCCGTGTCATTGGTCGTCAAACAGGATGTGGCAGTCCATGTCGCTGTCCAAGGTGAGTGCATCGGAGTGTATCGGGGGTCAGTGGAAGGTCATGAGGCCATGTGCGGGACCAAGCAGAAACAGGCCAGGTGGCGGAAATGTATGCTAGTGCCTCCTTCTGAGAGCCAACCCATCCACGTCCTCGTCCTCGGATGTGTGCTCTGCCCCACCTGTGGGTGTTGCAGTACCGGCTGCGGCACTGTGTGCCACTGACACATCAGGGGCCTGAGTGGATACGCCTGCCACACTGGGAGGCACTGACACACCAGGGGGCGGAGATGTTGATGGTGTGGGGGCAGCCGCATTCATCAGCGACACGCCTTGTGGCAGCAATGCCATGATGAAGTACTGCAGGGCATGGTAGATCCCTGCTACATTTCGATGGTGTGCAGCGGTGGCTGCCATCCTTTCTGCCTCCATCCGCACCATGTCCTCCATGAGCCGCCGCATGTGTGCCAGCTCACGGCTGGCATCGCTGGAGCCACTCTGAGCGGACAGGTGTTCTTCTCGCCACGTCATGACTCCAGCGATGTCAGTCAGGGCTGGTTGGAGACCATGGGGCGGACGTAGACACCCATGGATGGGGTCCAGTTTGGTAGCCATGAGGTCGAACCCCACCCGCACCTGCTCAGCCGTCTCCCTCTGGCCCTCCAGCACACGGCGTTGGAAGGCCATGTGTTGTTCCTGGGGGTCTTGGGAGAGTGCCGGGGCTGTGGGTGCCTCCTGCTGGGTGGTTTGGGTGGTGGGTGGGGTCTCATCGATGTGGCTGGGCTGCCCTGATCCTGGAGGTGAGTGGCGGATGAGGTCAATGATGTCTTGGATGGTTTGGGTGTCGATGCTGGTGTTGTCCTCCTCGTCATCAGTGAAGAGTGGCTGGGACTGCTCTGCAGGAGGTGTTGACGATGCCCCTGCGATGTGAAGGGGAGATGGTGTATTACAATGTGTCTACATGTATGTAGCCGCATGGTACAGGTTGACATTCAGACAGCATGGCATTGTACATTGTGACAGTCTGTGGGTCTGGGCGAGGACCCAGGGTCATTGTGGGTGTGCACTGTGCCCTCCTTGCTTGTGCATGTGTGCCATTGTGGCCATCTCCACCCGTCCCCCCAGTACCTGGTGCTCACTCACCCTGTTGCAGTTGTGTTGTGTCCTGTTGAGCAGTGTCCGGTCCCCCGACTCCAGCCACAGTCTCCACACTGATGACTGTCGACAACAGCTCCTCCATGTCATCCAGCTCCAGCTGTGGCGCTGGGCCCCCACCTCCGGTCTGCGTTGCTGCCTTCTGGTTGGCGGTGAGTTTCTCCTTGGTCTTCCGCTTGATGTCATTCCATCGCCTCTTGACCTCGTCCATTGTCCGCTTGTGCTCTCCGACGGCACTCACCTTGTCGACGATGTCCCGCCATATTCCAGTTTTGGTGCCCAATGACACGTTGGAGGTGACGAAGAGTTGTTGATGGTGTTCCATCACCTCCGTCATTATGATCCTGTTCGCCTGCGGACTGAACTTGGTCTTCCTTGTCTTCTTGTCCTTGCCCTTCCCTGTCCCCCAGGTCCCAGGCTGGTCGTCCGGGGTGCTTGTGGGGTTGCGCTCGTCCTCTGCGCCTGCTCCGGCTGCCTCCATGGTGCTTGGGTGTTGGTCAGTTTGTGTGTGGGTGTTTTTTCTACTTTTATGGTGATTTTTGACGCCTGCCAGGTGTGTGTTGCAGGCCTGGCGCTGATTTCCTCATCGCACTTTGGCCCATCGCGAGTTTTTTGGTGTTGTGGTTTGTGTTTTTATCTCCATCGTGGTGGTTGTATCGCGGACATTGTCCGCGGTTTCGGCAGACTATCGCTTGCTACCGCCTTGTTGTGAATTCCACGTTGACACAGGGTTATTTTCCCGCAATAGGCTGCGATATTGAAAGTTGCGTTACGCTACTCTTGCGGTAGTTATCGCACGTTCTTGTGAATATACCCCTCAGTGTTTATATTGATCATACCAAAGAACACCGGGTAGGCAATCAGTTCTTTATGAGGTCTTCTGGAGAAAAAAAAAAGGCTAGGCTGTGCAGAAGAGACCCATCTCCTGCTGGGTTATACTTTGTATTAAGATCAGATATGCATTGCCCAAGAAGCAGCTTCTGGAAGGACTGCATGCTCATTCTACCAGGGCCAAAGCTGCTACCACTGTGCAAGCACATAGAACCCCTGTCCTGGACATCTGCCAGGCAGCTACGTGGGCATTCCTCCATATATTCACGAAGCACTATTGTCAGGAGAGTCAGATTCGCTGGGAGGGGCATTTTGCCTGCTCTGTCCTGCAGGATTTTATGGTTTGAGTCAACCCACAAACCCACCTGAAAATAGCAACTGCTTTGGAATTTATTTTAAAGTGAAGAATCTGCAGCTAGAAGTCACTATCAGAAAAACAAGTTACTTACAGTAAGGAAATGCCTTTTTTTCTAATATCCCCCCTAAAGTTTAGGACTGATGCTGCTGGTTTTTTGACTCTGAGAGTGCGACGAGGACTGCTAACCAGACCTCTGTGCCTGTGTCCTAACCTTAAAGTATGTATGTTTGATTGACCTATACCCAACTGGCATAATCTAACGAACTTGTAAGGCCATAGTATGTGGTACCCAGGGCCTGTACGTTAGAGGGTACTCCAGGGACTGCAGCACTAGTTGTGCCACCCTGAGTGTGACAAAGGTAAAACATGGCTCCTTGTCTGCCACCCCCCCCCCCCCCAGACTGGAAGTGCAGTTTTTAAACTGATAACTCGACTTTGCCAATTAGGGTAATGGCAAAGCCAAGTTCTTCCTTTTTAACATATGCAAGCCACCCCTAAAGTAGGCCTAGTGAGCCCTAAAGCAAGGTGCTGTATATTACGAAGTGGAAAATGTGTGCAGAGTTGCATGCTGCCAGAGCAGCCATGCCAGCGCCTGACTAGGACTACTAAAGTTGATACAGTAAGGTATCAAACAACTCGTTACATTAAGCCAGACTTGAATCCCAAGTCAAAATTATTGTAACTTTTTGCAGTGTGGAACTTTTACAGAGGTTCCACTTTGTTGCCCTAAATCCCCAGTGTCTATTCACGGTTGCACATGGAGTCTGCTCCTGAGACAGCTTTTGATCGTCGTGGACTGAGGAGTAGCCACAGGAAGACAGCATCACATCCACAGCATCCTTGAGCAGCCTTCAGCATCCTGTATCCCTTGTATCAGGACCACTTGCAATAGGAGTCTATTGCAAGGAGATAAAAGCGCCTGGATCTGACTGAAGGCTGCATCTTCCTCCGAGGTAACTGTTTCTCAGGACCTTGCTGATCCCCCTGACAGGCTCCCTGCTAAAGATGGTCAAATAAGGTGGCTTAAAGTAACCACATTGATACTTACCTAAGTTTTTCTTGAAAAAGTTTCTGCGCCAAATTATTTGATTTTGCCAATGCTTGTTCACAATTAACAGAAAAATGCATATTTACTATACCTTGCGGATTTTGTACATCCGGAACCCTCTGGTGGCTCTCTTTTGTTTTGTAGTCTAAAAATACATAAAAATATGAAATTGCTCTTCCACCCTCGCAGCTCCACCATTAAGTGAGGCCTGCCCCTGCCCCTGCACTCTCGAGTGTTGGTGATCGAGGCCCTCCTCCACCCGCAGGTTTCCCTGCGCCTCATCCCTGGTGGTACAGTGGACCTCTGTTTCCTTCCTCTCTCTCTGCTCTTTCACTCGTTTTTCTACCCTTTTTTATCTTTCACCTTTCTGCACTTTTCTGCATCTCTGCTCTTTTGTGCCTTATTTCTGCTTATTTTCCCTTTTTTTTTATCCCTTATTTCCTCCCTTTACCTTTCCCCGCCGCTGCTGCCCCCGCGGCCCCTCTCCCCCAGCGCGACTGGCCCAATCCAGCTCTTCTCCCCGCTCCCGACTCCCAGCTGTCCAGCCCTCCCCGACCCCTACTTAATGGCGGCCGCTGCGGGGGCAGGCGAGCAAGACCACTGACTCATTGTCAGTGAAATTGCTCTCCCACCTCCACCATTAAGTGAGGCCTGCCCCTGCCCCTGCACTCTTGAGTGTTGGTGATCGAGACCCTCCTCCACCCACAGGTTTCCCTGCGCCTCATCCCTGGTGGTCCAGTGGACCTCTGTTTCCCTCCTCTCTCTCTGCTCTTTCACTCGTTTTTCTACCCTCTTTTAGCTTTCACCTTTCTGCACTTTTCTGCAGCTCTGCTCTTTTGTGCCTTATTTCTGCTCATTTTCCCTTCCTCTCGCTCTGCTCTTTCACTCGTTTTTCTACCTCTTTTAGCTTTCACCTTTCTGCACTTTTCTGCATCTCTGCTCTTTTGTGCCTTATTTCTGCTTATTTTCCCTTTTTTCTTTATCCCTTAACCTTTCCCCGCCGCTGCTGCCCCCACGGCCCCTCCCCCCCCAGCGCGACCGGCCCAATCCAGCTCTCCTCCCCGCTCCCGCCTCCCAGCTGTCCAGCCCTCTCCGACCCCTACTTAATGGCGGCCGCGGGCAGCGGGCGCGCCGCTGGCGCACCGAAGGCGCATCGAAGGCAAGCCCGTCTGCGCCCGTCCGTGACCCGACCAGCGCCAGGAACACTGGACCTCCGCCCCGCCAACGCTACGACCCAGCAGCACTCCACACACTCAACCCAGGCCGCAACAACAACTGCAAGCTAGCATCACCAGCAGACACCCACGGACCCTTCAGCTGTCACCGCTGCTGGCACAACCAAGAACACGGATCCAGCACAACCCGCCCACAAGAACACAACCGAACCGAAGACCCTGCAATGCATCCTCCTCAACGTCCGATCACTCCACAAACACGCCACCGAAATCTGGGACCTCCTCGACAGCACCACCCCGGATGTCGCGTTCTTCACCGAAACCTGGACCAACACCACCTCGGGACCGGACATCGCCATCCCCCAAGGATACAAGATCTCCAGGAAGGACCGCCACACCCGCCCAGGAGGAGGAATCGCCATCGTCCACAAATCCAGCCTCCGCCTGAGCACACTCCCTGACGAGCCCACAGAACTGATGGAACACCTTCACTTGAAGATACTGGCCAGCCCCACCGCCACCCTCCGAGGAACCCTCATCTACGACCCCCTGGACCCCGCGGACCCTTCGCCAACTCCATCACGGACATTATCTCCCCGCAGGCCATCGCATCCACCAACTACACCCTGCTGGGAGACCACAACTTCCACCTCGACAACCAACTGGACCCCAACACCACATCCCTCCTGGACAACCTCCACAACATTCGACTCCGCCAGATCGTGACCGAGCCCACGCACTCAGCAGGACACACCCTCGACCCCCTCTTCACTACAGGAAACTCCATCACCTTCAGCCACACCACCGAACTCCCATGGACTGACCATCGTTGCGTCCACTTCACCTTCAGAACACCCACCATCCACAGACACCAGCACCTGCTCCCACGAAGAAACTGGACCAAAATCACCGACGACCAGCTCACCTCCTCACTCAACAACTCCACCCCAACCATCGTGGAAAACGGCGACCCCAACACCGCAGCCCGAACCCTGCATAGATGGATCTCGGACAGCACCAACACCATAGCCCCCCTCAAGAAAAACAACAATACCCACGCCAAGAAAGCCAGATGGTTTACCACTGAACTTCGAGAGTCCAGACGCACGTGCCGCTGCCTCGAAAAGGCCTGGAGGAACACCAAATCCACAGAAGCCCACAACAACTTCAGAGCCACCACCAACGCCCACCATCAACTCATCAGAGAAATGAGGAAAAAAGCGATTGAAGACAGAATCTCCACCCACGCGCACAACAGCAAGGAACTCTTCAGCATCATCAAGGAGTTCGCCCAACCCACCAGCGGGTCTACCGACATCCCTACCTCACAAGACCTCTGCGACAAACTCAGCACCTTTTTCCACCACAAAATCAAGAGCATCTACGACAACTTCGACGAAGACAACCAACACACTGAACCCTCACCAACCACCCCCGACACCCGGAAAACAGCGATTGACGACTGGACAGCCCTCACCACCGAAGACACACTGAAGACAATGAAGTCAATCCACTCAGGGGCCCCCATGGACCCCTGCCCCCACCACATCTTCAACAGAGCCGCCGACACCATCGCACCCATGCTCCGCCACACCATCAACCGCTCCCTGGCGACCGCCTCGTTCCCCGACGACTGGAAACACGCTGAGGTCAACCCCCTCCTAAAGAAACCCTCAGCGGACCCCACCAAACTCAAAAACTACAGACCCATCTCCCTGCTCCCGTTCCCAGCGAAAGTCATCGAGAAAGCCATCAACAGCCAACTCGCCACATTCATTGAAGAACACAACATCCTCAACTCCTCCCAATCCGACTTCAGAAAAAACCACAGTACGGAAACCGCCCTCCTCGCCGCAACAGACGACATCCGCACCCTACTGGACAAAGGAGAAATAGTAGCCCTCATCCTCCTCGACCTATCAGCGGCGTTCGACACAGTCTCCCACCACACCCTAATACGTAGACTCTACGACGCAGGAATCCAGGACAAGGCCCTCGACTGGATCCGCTCCTTCCTCTCCGGCAGGACGCAGCGGGTCAGACTCCCCCCTTTCCTCTCAGACCCCACACCTACCACCTGCGGAATCCCCCAGGGCTCCTCCCTCAGCCCGACGCTTTTCAACGTCTACATGGCTCCACTCGCCCCCATCGTCAGAACCTACGGACTCAACATCGTGTCATATGCAGACGACACCCAACTCATCCTCTCCCTATCCAACAAGCCCAACACCGCCAGATGCAACTTTCGAGAAGGCATGGAAGCCATCGCCAAATGGATGAAAAACAGCTGCCTACAACTAAACACCAACAAAACAGAAGTACTCATCATGGGCCCAAACCCAGACGCCTGGAGCGACACCTGGTGGCCCCCCGCCCTCGGAAACCCGCCAACCCCCACGGACCACGCACGCAACCTGGGAATCATCCTGGACTCCGAGCTCAAAATGGACCGCCAGATCAACTCCGTCTCATCTTCCTGCTTCCACACCCTCCGCCTCCTTCGTAAGACCTTCAAATGGATCCCCCTCGAACACCGAAAGACCGTCACTCACGCCCTGGTCACCAGCAGACTCGACTACGGCAACGCACTCTACGCCGGAATAAACAAAAACCTCACCCGCAAGCTACAGAACATCCAGAACTGGTCCTCAACCTGACAAAACACTGCCACATCTCCCTGCACCTGCGCACACTCCACTGCCTCCCCGTCGAGGCGAGAATCACCTTCTAGATGCTCACCCACGCACACAAGGCCCTCCACGGCACCGGACCAGCATACCTGAACAGCCGACTCAAATTCCACGCACCCCAAAGGACCCTACGATCAGCCCAGCTCTCCTACGCCGTGGTCCCCGGCACCAGAAAGACCAGATCGGGAGGCCGCTCCTTCTCCTTCCTCGCGGCCAAAGCATGGAACGTGCTTCCGCTCCACCTCAGACAGACAACATCGCTCCCCATCTTCGCAAGAAACCTCAAAACCTGGCTCTTCGACAGACCCCCTCCTTGATGGAATGAAACCTGCACCCCCCCACCCCTAGCGCCTTGAGACCCTTACGTGTGAGTAGTCGCGCTTTAACAAACCCCTGATTGATTGATTGATTTCTTGAGTGTCTCGTGCATTTCGTCTTCAATTGTTTTG
>CAWUFW010026714.1:0-31393 GCA_963921515.1 Calotriton arnoldi
ATAAATAATTTATTATTAAATAATTATTAATTGGTTATTAATTTGTATTAATTGATAGTTATATTAATTGTGTTATTTTTTTAGGAGCAGGTTGTGGGTTTAGAGGGGCATAGGGTGGGAAGTAATTTAATTATAATAAAGTAATTAGTAATTTTTATTTATTAGCATTTATTTTATTTTTCGATTTTACAGTGTTGTTTGTGGTAATTTATTTATTAATAATTAATTATTAATTGTTTGGAAATTATAAATAATTAATATGTAAATATTTTAATTGTGTCAAATCTGTAGGAGTTGTTTGTGCATTTATAGGGAATATGGTGTGAAGTAATTTATTTAAAAATCACTAATAAATATTTTTTGATTATAATTAATTTATTTTAAAGAGTTATTTGTTTGTAAAATGTTGTTTTTAAACTTTTATAAATTAATGTTTGTAGTTAATTTTTAGTATTTTTTAACATTAAATAAATTTCTATCTTTTGGAAGTTGTTTTATATTTTTATATGGTTTTTATTTTTGTTTTATTAACAATTTTTGTATTGTAGTTTCTATTTTGTTTCTTTTTAATTTTTATTTGAATTTTTGGGAAATATTAATTGTACCCTCTGCTATCCAACACTTTCCCTACTGTTGCACTAAATGGAGTGGGAATAGTAATGTTTACCCCTACGCTATCCAACACTTTCCCTACTGTTACACTCTCTGGAGTGGGAATAGTAATTTTTACACCTCCGCTATCCAATACTTTCCCTACTGTTGCACTCACTGGAGTGGGAATAGTAATTTTTACCCCTCTGCTATCCAACATTTTCCCTACTGTTGCACTCACTGGAGTGGGAATAGTAATTTTTACCCCTACGCTATCCAACACATTCCCTACTGTCGCACTCTCTGGAGTGGGAATAGTAATTTTTACACCTCTGCTATCCAATACTTTCCCTACTGTAGCACTCACTGGAGTGGGAATAGTCATTTTTACCCCTCCGCTATCCAAAACTTTCCCTACTGTTGCACTCACTGGAGTGGGAATAGCAATTTTTACCCCTCCGTAATCCAACACTTTCCCTACTGTTGCACTCTCTGGAGTGGGAATAGTAATTTTTACCCCTACGCTATCCAACACTTTCCCTACTGTTGCACTCACTGGAGTGGGAATAGTAATTTTTACCCCTACGCTATCCAACACTTTCCCTACTGTTGCACTCACTGGAGTGGGAATAGTAATTTTTACCCCTTTGCTATCCAACACTTTCCCTACTGTTGCACTCTCTGGAGTGGGAATAGTAATTTTCACCTTTACGTTATCCAACACTTTCCCTACTGTTGCACTCACTGGAGTGGGAATAGTAATTTTTACCCTTTGCTATCCAACACTTTCCCTACTGTTGCACTCACTGGAGTGGGAATAGTAATTTTTATCCCTACGCTATCCAACACTTTCCCTACTGTTGCACTCTCTGGAGTGGGAATAGTAATTTTATCCCCTCGGCTATCCAATATTTTCTCTACTGTTTCAGTTAATGTAGTGTAAAATTTATTTTTAAAAGATTAAAAATATTTTAATATTTTAATTTATTATATATATATTTTATTTGTATTTTTATGGTATTGGTGTATGTGTATATATATGTATTTATATTTTTTAATATGTTTCTAACAATTTATAATTTATTAAAATAATTATTTATCAAAATTATTAAGTAAATATATATATATTATATTTTATATATATGTATGTTTAATTTATTTTTACATTATATGTATTACTTATAATTTTAAACATTTTCTAATAATTCTAACTATGGGGCCCATTACGATGGCGGGCGGACAAAGTCCGCCCGCCACCATAACGGTGAATGGGACCGTCCGCCATAGGAGATGCGGTACCGCCGTGAGTATTAGGATCCCACCGCCATGGTGGCGGTGGCATCCCCTATTCCCAACATTGTGGCGGGCGGTGTTCACAGCACTGCCCGCCACAATGCTGGGAATGCATGTTGGGCATTCACATGCACAAGGTGACAGGCACCGCGCGGTGCCTGCCACCTTGTCCATGCCAATGCAGGGGGATACCATAGGTACCCCCCATGTGCACCCCCCAACATCCTGGGGGCCCGCTACGGGCCCCCAACAGCAAAGACCGTATGCCTTTCCATGGCGGCAACACCGCCATGGAAAGGCTGCTCTCCGCCATCATCATAATATGGACGGTGGTGTCTTGCAGACACCGCCGCCATATGATGTATGTTTTCCGCCCGGTCGACGAGTCGACCGGCGGAAAAGCAGCGGACGGTCTTTCCGTCCGCCGCGGACCCCCCAGCCATCGTAATATGGCGGGGGGAAATGGCATGCGGGTGGTGTGAAATGACGGGCGGATCGCCACCGCCATACGGGCGGTGGCAATCCGCCCGTCATCGTAATGACCCCCTATGTTTTTTTTAAATTATATGTATTATTTACTTTATTTAACATTTTTAACAACGATATTTTTTTTCTCGATATTTTTGTACTTACCATTATATAGATAGGACTTTGATATTCTGGACAACAATATTTTTGCTTCGAGATTTTTGTACCTCGATATTTTCAATGTCGATATTCTGTCAGTGGTCCGTGGCATGCACAAGCAGTTTGCTGTATCGTTGCGAAATCTCAGGTAGAGCAATCTTGTTTCTTCGGGGCACGTATCCCACCCTTGTCGCCATTTGTAGCATCCTCCCGAGCCCAGGAGCATGCAAATGAATATGCCACACACAGAGTTCTGTAATAGACATCTTTATTCCTCAGCTTATGATCACACACTGCACTCTCATTGCTTCATAACCATTAATAACCACACCTTAACATCTCCCAGCAAGCTATGTAATTCCTTGTTGAGTCCACCTAGAGCCTCAAGGGTCCTAGCACACATAGGCTCACAACACTACAATATTACTCTCCCTTCCAGGAGCATTTGATATAATATTGGTTAATTTTTTAATACAATATTTTTAGCCATACATTTGTCATGTGATTGATCAATTCAACGTTTTCCTAGAGACTTTTTATGGATTTGAGTACTGTTCATGTGACCCATCCCATTTTAGACACTAGGCCTGTGTAGAGGCACTAAATAGATCAATATTGAATACTTTAAGCTTTTGCAAGTATTTAGTTAATAGGGAGTGTAACAATATTCCCACTTTTAATGGAAACTCAAGCGAAAGTGTTATTGATTTCATACTTGTTGCCACTGACCCTTCCCTTTTGTTAAACAAGTTTAAGGAGGTCAGCAAGTGTATTAGTGACCATAACCCTATTGTTGCTTCATGAAACCCAAATTTGATGAAAGATGGTCCGTCAAGACAGGCCCTCAAGTTAGGGTTCACAAAGAATAAGGGCTTGAGGATAAAATGGGATAAGATTGATCCAGACCCCTTTATACATAAAGTAATTACCAAAAATAAACCAGCTCTCCTTTTCTGTTTAACCCCTTCGCTGCTAGGCCTTTTCCCCTCCTGTGCTAAGCCTTTTTTTGGCTATTTGGGGTAGTTCGCGCTTAGGCCCCTGTAACTTTTTGACCACATAACGTATCCACGCCAAATTTGCGTCCTTTTTTTCCAACATCATGGGGATTCTAAAGGTACCCAGGGTTTGTGGATTACCCTGGAGGGGACCCAGAAATTAGCCAAAATACAGCTAAATTTTGGTTTTTGGGGGAAAAATGCAAAAAAAGGGCTACAGATGAAAGCGTCTGGTTATCTTCCCTGCAAATGGCATCAAAAAAGGGGTTGTGGTGCTGAAATCACCATCTTCCCAGCTTTCAGGGACAAGCAGACTTTTGTCAGAAAACCAAAAATTTTTACACAGTTTTGGCATTTTTCTGGGACATAGTCTATTTTTGCTATTTTTTGTGCTTTCAACCTCCTTCCAGTTAATGGTAGAAATGGGTATGAAAGCAATAATGGATCCTATAAAGCTATACATTTCTGAAAAGTAGACAAAATTCTGAATTCAGCAAGGGGTCATTTGTGTAGATCCTTCAAGTTTTCTTTATAGAAACAAACAGTTAAATATAGGAAAAATTGAAAATTAGTTGAAAAAATCAGCCATTTGTGTCAACATTTTCACCTGTAACTTCTTCTAATTATGACAGCTATTTGAAAGCAATATACTGTTACATCCGCTGGACCTTTCTGGTTGTGGTGATATATAGGACTTGTAGGTTCACCAAGAACCCGACGAAGCCAGAGCCAATAACTGAGCAGCGTCTTGCAATGGTTTTTTATTATGTACCGGGTATATAGCAATTATTCTGGGAAAATTTATACATGGAAAAATCGGTATGAAAGACACCTATGTATTTCTGAAATGGGAACAAAATATAGAGTTTAGAAATAGTAGATATTTGCACATTTCCGAAATTGGGAGTACCCATACTAGCATGAGAATTATAGGACATTTTTCAAAATGACTTCTTTTTTACACATTGTCTTTCATTTGGAAGGCAGAAATGCATCAAAAGTCAATAGATAATAACAGTTGCTCTACAATTTTGTGTTACCCTAAGGGGCCGATTCCGATCTCGGCCGGTAGGGCTCCGATTCGGATTCGGCTTAACCGGATCCGATTCGGAGCCCTATTTCCCGACCGATTCGTACGTGCGTCCGGGCGAGCGAGTACGATGAGTGCGCTCGCGAAATCGCCGACCGACTCGTTCGCAGGACCCGACCGCTCCGACCGACTCGCACGGACACGACTCGCACCGTGCAATGGAGACGTTCCCCGGCCGGGTAAGTACGATGCGCGCCTCGAGCAGTCCGACCGACTCGCGCAGTCCAGCTCCAAAGAGCAGTCAGAGCCGGACTTTGGGGGTCCGTGTCGGACCCCCCTGTACGCATAGCCATGCAAGTCGCACACAGGGGGGACCCATGGGTCCCCCCTACCTGTGCATGTACAGCACAAGTTGCTTCGCCGCGTACCCGCTGTAGGGGGCGCCCTTGTTCGCCTCGCACCCATTGAGTCAATGGGAGCCAGCGTACGCGTTGTATGACCGGCTCCCATTGACTTCAATGGGAGTCCGACCGAATCGAGTCCGATAGCATACGTGCGCATCGTACTCGTTCGGTCGGGCTACTAGGGTCTGATTCGGTCGGAAATCTCTCCGGGTCCGGCTCGGTCGGTGAGATTTCCGGCCCGAATCGGAATCGGCCCCTAAGTCTCCCGATAAAAATGGTACCTCACTTGTGTGGGTAGGCCTAGTGCCTGCGACAGGAAACGGCCCAAAACGCAACGTGGACACACCACATTTTCACAGTGAAAAATGACCCTTTTTTTGCAAAGTGCCTAGCTGTAGTTTTTTAACCCTAGCTCTGCTGGCACCTAGGGAAACCTAGCAAACCTATACATTTTTGGAAAACTAGACACCCAGTGGAATCCAGGATGGGGTGACTTGACTGGCTCTCACCTGGTTCTGTTACCCAGAATCCCTTGCAAACCTAAAATATTGTCAAAAAAAACAAATTTTCCTCAATTTTCTGGGGTGGAAAGTTCTGGAATCTGCATGGATCCACAAAATTCCACCCACCCTGCGTTCCCCAAAGTCTTTCGAGAAAAACGGTACCTCACTTGTGTGGGTAGGCCTACTGCCCGCGACAGGAAACGGCCCAAAACGCAACGTGGACACACCACATTTTCACAGTGAAAAATTACCCCTTTTTTGCAAAGTGCCTAGCTGTAGTTTTTTAACCTTAGCTCTGCCGGCACCTAGGGAAACCCAGCAAACTTATACATTTTTGAAAACTAGACACCCAGGGGAATACAGGATGGGGTGACTTGACTGGCTCTCACCAGGTTCTGTTACCCAGAATCCCTTGCAAACCTAAAAAATTGTCCAAAAAACACATTTTCCTCACTTTTCTGTGGTGAAAAGTTCTGGATTCTGCGTGGATCCACAAACTTCCACCCACCCCGCGTTCCCCAAAGTCTTCCGAGAAAAATGGTACCTCACTTGTGTGAGTAGGCCTAGTGCCCGCAACAGGAAACAGCAAAAAACACAATGTGGACACACCACATTTTCACAGTGAAAAATTACCCTTTTTTTGCAAAGTGCCTAGCTGTAGTTTTTGAACCCTAGCTCTGCCGGCACCTAGGGAAACCTAGCAAACCTATACATTTTTGAAATCTAGACACCCAGGGGAATCCAGGATGGGGTGACTCGACTGGCTCTCACTAGGTTCTGTTACCCAGAATCCCTTGCAAACCTAAACAATTGTCAAAAAAACCACATATTCCTCACTTTTCTGTGGTGGAAAGTTCTGGAATCTGCGTGGATCCACAAAATTCCACCCACCCCGCATTCCCCAAAGTCTTCCGAGAAAAATGGTACCTCACTTGTGTGGGTAGGCCTAGTGCCCACGACAGGAAACAGCGCAAAACACAACGTGGACACACCACATTTTCACAGTGAAAAATTACCCTTTTTTGAAAAGTGCTTAGCTGTAGTTTTTGAACCCTAGCTCTGCCGGCACCTAGGGAAACCTAGCAAACCTATACATTTTTGAAATATAGACACCCAGGGGAATCCAGGATGGGGTGACTTGATTGGCTCTCACCAGGTTCTGTTACCCAGAATCCCTTGCAAACCTAAACAATTGTCAAAAAAAACACATTTTCCTCAGTTTTTTGTGGTGGAAAGTTCTGGAATCTGCGTGGATCCACAAAATTCCACCCACCCCGCATTCCCAAAAGTCTTCCAAGAACAATGGTACCTCACTTGTGTGGGTAGGCCTAGTGCCCGCGACAGGAAACAGCGCAAAACACAACGTGGACACACCCCAATTTCACTGTGAAAAATGACCCTTTTTTGGCAAAGTGCCTAGCTGTAGTTTTTGAACCCTAGCTCGGCCGGCACCTAGGGAAACCTACCAAACCCACACATTTCTGAAAAGTAGACACATGGGAGATTCCAGGGAGGTATGGCTTGCGTGGATCCCCCAATGTTTTCTTACCCAGAATCCCCCAGAAACCTGAAATTTTGCTGAATAAATCACTTTTTTCACAAATTATTGTGTGGGAAAGTTGTGGCATCACCGGGCTGACACAAATTTCCTACCACCCAGCATTGCCCCAGGTCTCCCGATAAAAATGGTGCCTCACTCGGGTGGGAGGCCCAAGTACCCGCGACAGGCAAGGGCCCAAAACGTATTGAGGCGACATCAAAAATGCCTATCACAAAACGACCTGGTTTTGCAAGGGGGGTCCCATGACTTTTTGGCCCGGGGCTCGGCGGCCACCTAGGGAAACCTAGCAAACTCACATATTTCTGAAAAGTAGACACCCAGGGGAATCCAGGATGGGGTGACTTAACTGGCTCTCACCAGGTTCTGTTACCCAGAATCCCTTGCAAACCTAAAAAAGTGTAAAAAAAACACATTTTCCTCGCTTTTCTGTGGTGGAAAGTTCTGGAATCTGCATGGATGCACAAAATTCCACCCACCCCACGTTCCCCAAAGTCTTCTGAGAAAAATGGCACCTCACTTGTGTGGGTAGGCCTAGTGCCCGCGACAGGAAACGACGCAAAACGCAACGTGGACACACCCCAATTTCACTGTGAAAAATGACCCTTTTTTGGCAAAGTGCCTAGCTGTAGTTTTTGAACCCTAGCTCTGCCGGCACCTAGGGAAACCTACCAAACCCACACATTTCTGAAAAGTAGACACATGGGAGATTCCAGGGAGGTATGGCTTGCGTGGATCCTCCAATGTTTTCTTACCCAGAATCCCCCAGAAACCTGAAATTTTGCTGAAAAAATCACTTTTTTCACACATTATTGTGTGGGAAAGTTGTGGCATCACCGGGCTGACACAAATTTCCTACCACCCAGCATTGCCCCAGGTCTCCCGATAAAAATGGTGCCTCACTCGGGTGGGAGGCCCAAGTACCCGCGGCAGGCAAGGGCCCAAAACGTATTGAGGCGACATCAAAAATGCCTATCACAAAACGACCTGGTTTTGCAAGGGGGTCCCATGACTTTTTGGCCCGGGGCTCGGCGGCCACCTTGGGAAACCTAGCAAACCCACACATTTCTGAAAAGTAGACACCCGGGGATTCCAGGGAGGTATGGCTTGCGTGGATCCACCAACGTTTTCTTACCCAGAATCCCCTGCAAACCTGAAATTTTGCTGAAAAAATCACTTTTTTCACACATTTTTGTGTGGGAAAGTTGTGGCATCACCGGGCTGACACAAATTTCCTACCACCCAGCATTGCCCCAGGTCTCCCGATAAAAATGGTGCCTCACTCGGGTGGGAGGCCCAAGTACGCGCGAGAGGCAAGGGCCCAAAACATATTGAGGCGACATCAAAATTGCCTATAAGAAGACGACCTGGTTTTGCAAGGGGGTCCCATTACTTTTGGCCCGGGGCTCGGCGGCCACCTCGGAAACCTAGCAAACCCACACATTTCTGAAAAGTAGACACCTGGGGATTCCAGGGAGGTATGGCTTGCGTGGATCCACCCACGTTTTCTTACCCAGAATCCCTGCAAACCTGAAATTTTGCTGAAAAAATCACTTTTTTCACACATTTTTGTGTGGGAAAGTTGTGGCATCACCGGGCTGACACAAATTTCCTACCACCCAGCGTTCCCCAGGTCTCCCGATAAAAATGGTGCCTCCCTCGGGTGGGAGGCCCAAGTAGCGCGACAGGCAAGGGCCCAAAACGTATTGAGGCAACATCAAAATTGCGTATCAGAAAACGACCTGGTTTTCCAAGGCGGGTCCCATGACTCTTTGGCCCGGGGCTCGGCGGCCACCTAGGGAAACCTACCAAACCCACACATTTCTGAAAAGAAGACACCTGGGGGATTCCAGGGAGGTATGGCTTGCGTGAATCCCCCAACGTTTTCTTACCCAGAATCCCCCAGAAACCTTAAATTTTTCTGAAAAAGTCACTTTTTTCACACATTTTTGTGTAGGAAAGTTGTGGCATCACCAGGCTGACACAAATTTCCTACCACCCAGCGTTCCCCCAGGTCTCCCGATACAAATGGTGCCTCACTCGGGTGGGAGGCCCAAGTACCCGCAACAGGCATGGGCCCAAAACGTATTGAGGCGACATCAACATTGCCTATCAGAAGACGACCTGGTTTTGCAAGGGGGGTCCCATGACTTTTTGGCCCGGGGCTCGGCAGCCACCTAGAGAAACCTACCAAACCCACACATTTCTGAAAACTAGACACCCGGGGATTCCAGGGAGGTATGGCTTGCGTGGATCCACCAACGTTTTCTTACCCAAAATCCTCTGCAAACCTGAAATTTTGCTGAAAAAATCACTTTTTCACACATTTTTGTGTGGGAAAGTTGTGGCATTACCGGGATGACACAAATTTCCTACCACCCAGCGTTCCCCAGGTCTCCCGATACAAATGGTGCCTCACTCGGGTGGGAGGCCCAAGTACCCGCAACAGGCATGGGCCCAAAACGTATTAAGGCGACATCAACATTGCCTATCAGAAGACTGACCTGGTTTTGCAAGGGGTCCCATGACTTTTGGCCCGGGCTCGGCGGCCACCTAGAGAAACCAACCAAACCCACACATTTCTGAAAACTAGACACCCGGGGGATTCCAGGGAGGTATGGCTTGCGTGGATCCACTAACGTTTTCTTACCCAAAATCCCCTGCAAACCTGAAATTTTGCTGAAAAAATCACTTTTTTCACACATTTTTGTGTGGGAAAGTTGTGGCATCACCGGGATGACACAAATTTCCCAGGTCTCCCGATAAAAATGGTGCCTCACTCGGGTGGGAGGCCCAAGTACCCGCGACAGGCACGGGCCCAAAACATTTTGTGATAGGCAATTTCAATGTTGCCTCAATACGTTTTGGGCCCATGCCTGTTGCGGGTACTTGGGCCTCCCACCCGAGTGAGGCACCATTTTTATCGGGAGACCTGGGGGAACGCTGGGTGGTAGGAAATTTGTGTCATCCCGGTGATGCCACAACTTTCCCACACAAAAATGTGTGAAAAAAGTGATTTTTTCAGCAAACTTTCAGGTTTGCAGGGGATTCTGGGTAAGAAAACGTTGGTGGATCCACGCAAGCCATACCTCCCTGGAATCCCCTGGGTGTCTACTTTTCAGAAATGTGTGGGTTTGCTAGGTTTCCCTAGGTGGCCGCTGAGCCCCGGGCCAAAAAGTCATGGGACCCCCCTTGCAAAACCAGGTCGTCTACTGATAGGCAACTTTGATGTCGCCTCAATACGTTTTGGGCCCATGCCTGTTGTGGGTACTTGGGCCTCCCACCCGAGTGAGGCACCATTTGTATTGGGAGACCTGGGGAAACGCTGGGTGGTAGGAAATTTGTGTCAGCCCGGTGATGCCACAACTTTCCTACACAAAAATGTGTGAAAAAAGTGACTTTTTCAGCAAAATTTAAGGTTTCTGGGGGATTCTGGGTAAGAAAACGTTGGGGGATCCATGCAAGCCATACCTCCCTGGAATCCCCCGGGTGTCTTCTTTTCAGAAATGTGTGGGTTTGATAGGTTTCCCTAGGTGGCCGCCGAGCCCCGGGCCAAAGAGTCATGGGACCCCCTTTGCAAAACCAGGTCGTTTTCTGATAGGCAATTTTGATGTCGCCTCAATACATTTTGGGCCCTTGCCTGTCGCGCGTACTTGGGCCTCCCACCCGAGTGAGGCACCATTTTTATCGGGAGACCTGGGGCAATGCTGGGTGGTAGGAAATTTGTGTCAGCCCAGTGATGCCACAACTTCCCCACACAAAAATGTGTGAAAAAAGTGATTTTTTCAGCAAAATTTCAGGTTTCTGGGGATTCTGGGTAAGAAAACGTTGGGGGATCCACGCAAGCCATACCTCCCTGGAATCCCCGGGTGTCTAGTTTTCAGAAATGTGTGGGTTTGGTAGGTTTCTCTAGGTGGCCACCGAGCCCCGGGCCAAAAGTCATGGGACCCCCTTGCAAAACCAGGTCGTCTTCTGATAGGCAATTTTGATGTCGCCTCAATACGTTTTGGGCCCTTGCCTGTCGCGGGTACTTGGGCCTCCCACCCGAGTGATGCACCGTTTTTATCGGGAGACCTGGGGGAACACTGGGTGGTAGGAAATTTGTTTCAGCCCGGTGATGCCACAACTTTCCCACACAAAAATGTGTGAAAAAAGTGATTTTTTCAGTAAAATTTCAGGTTTCTGGGGGTTTCTGGGTAAGAAAACTTTGGGGGATCCACGCAAGCCATACCTCCCTAGTTTTCAGAAATGTGTGGGTTTGGTAGGTTTCCCTAGCTGGCCGCCGAACCCGGGGCCAAAAACTCATGGGACCCTCCTTGAAACCAGGTTGGTTTGTGATAGGTAATTTTGATGTCGCCTCACTAGGTTTTGGGCCCTTGCCTGTCGCGGGTACTTGCCCCACCCACGCGTGTGAGGTACCATTTTTATCAGGAGACCAGGGGGAGCAGAAAGGCTGTAATGGTGGCGGGGATTTGGGCATTGGTGTGCCCACTTCGGGCAGCCCCCACCCTAAAAAAAATTGCAAAAAAAAATCCCTGGCGTCAAGTGGGCTTTCTGCCGCCCCGGGGGGGGGCAGAAAGACTGTTATGGTGGCAAGGGCGTGGGGGCATTGGCGTGCCCATTTTGGGCAGCCCCCACCCTAAAACAAATTGCACAAAAAAAATCCCTGGCGTTTAGTGGCCTTTCTGCCCCCCCAGGGGGGCAGATTGGGGCTACTGCCCCCATCTGCCTCCCAGGGGGGGCAGAAAGGCTGTAATGGTGGCGGCGGGGTGGGGGCATTGGCGTGCCCGTTTTGGTCAGCCCCCACCCTAAAACAAATTGCACAAAAAAAATCCCTGGCATTTAGTGGGCTTTCTGCCCCACCGGGGGGGCAGATTGGGGGCTACAGCCCCCAACTGCCCCCCAGGGCGGGGCAGAAAGGCTGTAATGGTGACGGGGGTGGGGGCATTGGTGTGCCCGTTTTGGGCAGCCCCCACACAAAATAAACCACGCCAAAAAAAAATCCCTGGCGTTTAGTGGGCTTTCTGCCCCACCGGGGGGGCAGATTGGGGGCTACAGCCCCCATATACCCCCCAGGGGGGGCAGAAAGGCTGTAATGGTGACGGGGGTGGGGGCATTTGCGTGCCCGTTTTGGGCAGCCCCCACCCTAAAATAAAAAATACACATTAAATAAATCCCTGGCGTTTAGTGGGCTGGGGCGGGGGGCAGAAAGACTGTTATGGTGGCAAGGGCGTGGGGGCATTGGCGTGCCCATTTTGGGCAGCCCCCACCCTAAAACAAATTGCACAAAAGAAATCCCTGGCGTTTAGTGGGCTTTCTGCCCCCCCGGGGCGGCAGATTGGGGGCTACTGCCCCCATCTGCCTCCCAGGGGGGGCAGAAAGGCTGTAATGGTGATGGGGGTGGGGGCATTGGCGTGCCTGTTTTGGTCAGCCCCCACCCTAAAACAAATTGCACACAAAAAAATCCCTGGCATTTAGTGGGCTTTCTGCCCCACCGGGGGGGCAGATTGGGGGCTACAGCCCCCAACTGCCCCCCAGGGCGGGGCAGAAAGGCTGTAATGGTGACGGGGGTGGGGGCATTGGTGTGCCCGTTTTGGGCAGCCCCCACACAAAATAAACCACGCCAAAAAAAAATCCCTGGCGTTTAGTGGGCTTTCTGCCCCACCGGGGGGGCAGATTGGGGGCTACAGCCCCCATATACCCCCCAGGGGGGGCAGAAAGGCTGTAATGGTGACGGGGGTGGGGGCATTAGCGTGCCCGTTTTGGGCAGCACCCACCCTAAAATAAAAAATACACATAAAATAAATCCCTGGCGTTTAGTGGGCTTTCTGCCCCCCCTGGGCGGCAGATTGGGGGCTACTGCCCCCATCTGCCTCCCAGTGGGGGCAGAAAGGCTGTAATGGTGGTGGGGGGGTGGGGGCATTAGCGTGCCCGTTTCGGGCAGCCCCCACCCTAAACAAACAATGCACCTAATAAAAATCCCTGGTGTCTAGTGGGCTTTCTGCCCCCCCGGGGGGGCAGATTGGGGGCTAGTGCTCCCATCTGCCCCCCAGGGGGAGCAGAAAGACTGAACAATGGCAATTTTTGGGGGAGCAAAGCCCTTGCCCAAGGGGCCGCTCCCCCTCCCTGGTGCCTTAGTGGGTGGATCCTGCTTGGGGATCGCCCTCCTGGGGCGATCCCCAAACAGGGATCCACTGGGGAGGGTACCATTGGAAAGGGAGATTCTCCCTTTCCAATGATACCTCTCCCGTCTTTCTACGTGCTCAGGGGGCTGAGATAGCCCCCTGAGCACGTAGAAAGTGAAACTGAAATGAGCCTAAAGGCTCATTTTAGTTTCGTTTTCAGTGAAATGAGGTCAGCGCGACGTGCGCACTGATCTTCATTTCACTGAAAGGGAGGGGGCCTCGGGAGCTGGGAAGCTCTTCCCCAGCTCCCGAGGCTGTGGGAGAGAAAGGAAATCCCTCTGCTGTCTGCAGCAGAGGGATTTCGTGCCCCTGGCCTCATGACGGAATGGTTCCGTCATGAGCACAGGGGCACCGATGCTCATGACGGAACCATTCCGTCATGAGCATCGAAGGGGTTAACCGATGAGGCTGAGACTTGTTCCATTTTAAATGGCTTTAAAAGATTATGGGGTCGATTCCGATCTCGGTCGGAGGCGCACCCAATACCATTCGGTCGGGAAAAAGCCATGCGAAAGCCAGTTTCCCGACCGATCCGTACAGCACACCGAACGAGCAAGTACGATGCGCACAACAGCAAAAATTCCGGCCGAGCCGTACTCACCCAAACCAGGTCCTGTTCTCCGACCGAGGCGAATCCGGAAACGCCGAATCGAGTCGCACGGAAGGGAAAATGCAGCCCCGTCCGGCCGGACAAGTACGATGCGCTTTCCGTACGCGCCGAACCCGTCGCTACGCACGGCACGTCAAAGCATCCGGGAGAGGCGCACATAAGCTCCGAATCGCGCCACAACACGATCCACGGCTACGAGACGAACACAGCACAGACGAGGACGACGCGAAGCGACGAGGACGAAGCGAAGCGACGAGGACGAAGCCAAGCGACGAGGACGACGCGAAGCAACGAGAAGGACGAACGACACGAACCAACCATGAATCCCTTCGTCCCGATCATACCAATATTCTACATCTACTACCGGAACAGGCACGGACGCGTACGGCGCAGAAGGTAAGTCAGACACCAACCACAAAACACATACAACACGTACACGACACATCACACACATACACTGGGAATCTGAATATACTTGCAACAGCAGCACCATAGGGGCGGGATGCCCATCACCAATGCCACATATGCACACAGGGGCCTGAATGCGCGCCACCACCCCAACCCAGGGGGGCTGGATGCCCACCACCACTACCACCCTCACCCAGGGGGGCAGGATGCCCACCACTACTACCACCCTTAGCCAGGGGGCAGGATGCCTACCACTACTACCACCCTCACCCACGGGGGGCAGGATGCCTACCACTACTACCACCCTCACCCAGAGGGGGCAGGATGCCCACCACTACTACCACCCTTAGCCAGGGGGCAGGATGCCTACCACTACTACCACCCTCACCCACGGGGGGCAGGATGCCCACCACTACTACCACCCTCACCCAGGGGGGCAGGATGCCCACCACTACTACCACCCTTAGCCAGGGGGCAGGATGCCTACCACTACTACCACCCTCACCCAGGGGGGCTGGATGCCTACCACTACTACCACCCTCACCCAGGGGGGCTGGATGCCTACCACTACTACCACCCTCACCCAGGGCGGGCTGGATGCCTACCACCACCCTTAGCCAGGGGGCTGGATGCCTACCACTACTACCACCCTCACCCAGGGGGCAGGATGCCTACCACTACTACCACCCTCACCCAGGGGGGCAGGATGCCTACCACTACTACCACCCTCACCCAGGGGGGCAGGAAGCCTACCACTACTACCACCCTTAGCCAGGGGGCAGGATGCCCACCACTACTACCACCCTCACCCAGGGGGGCAGGAAGCCTACCACTACTACCACCCTTAGCCAGGGGGGCAGGATGCCTACCACTACTACCACCCTCACCCAGGGGGGCAGGATGCCTACCACTACTACCACCCTTAGCCAGGGGGGCTGGATGCCTACCACTACTACCACCCTCACCCAGGGGGCAGGATGCCCACCACTACTACCACCCTCACCCAGGGGGGCAGGATGCCCACCACTACTACCACCCTTAGCCAGGGGGCTGGATGCCTACCACTACTACCACCCTTAGCCAGGGGGCAGGATGCCCACCACTACTACCACCCTCACCCAGGGGGGCAGGATGCCCACCACTACTACCACCCTCACCCAGGGGGGCAGGATGCCTACCACTACTACCACCCTTAGCCAGGGGGGCTGGATGCCTACCACTACTACCACCCTCACCCAGGGGGGCAGGATGCCCACCACTACTACCACCCTCACCCAGGGGGGCAGGATGCCCACCACTACTACCACCCTTAGCCAGGGGGCTGGATGCCTACCACTACTACCACCCTTAGCCAGGGGGCAGGATGCCCACCACTACTACCACCCTCACCCAGGGGGGCAGGATGCCTACCACTACTACCACCCTTAGCCAGGGGGCTGGATGCCTACCACTACTACCACCCTCAACCAGGGGGGCTGGATGCCTACCACTACTACCACCCTTAGCCAGGGGGCAGGATGCCTACCACTACTACCACCCTTAGCCAGGGGGCAGGATGCCCACCACTACTACCACCCTCACCCAGGGGGGCAGGATGCCCACCACTACTACCACCCTCACCCAGGGGGGCAGGATGCCCACCACTACTACCACCCTTAGCCAGGGGGCAGGATGCCTACCACTACTACCACCCTCACCCAGGGGGGCTGGATGCCTACCACTACTACCACCCTCAACCAGGGGGGCTGGATGCCTACCACTACTACCACCCTTAGCCAGGGGGCAGGATGCCCACCACTACTACCACCCTCACCCAGGGGGCAGGATGCCCACCACTACTACCACCCTCACCCAGGGGGGCAGGATGCCCACCACTACTACCACCCTTAGCCAGGGGGCTGGATGCCTACCACTACTACCACCCTTAGCCAGGGGGCAGGATGCCCACCACTACTACCACCCTCACCCAGGGGGCAGGATGCCTACCACTACTACCACCCTTAGCCAGGGGGGCTGGATGCCTACCACTACTACCACCCTCAACCAGGGGGGCTGGATGCCTACCACTACTACCACCCTTAGCCAGGGGGCAGGATGCCTACCACTACTACCACCCTTAGCCAGGGGGCAGGATGCCCACCACTACTACCACCCTCACCCACGGGGGCAGGATGCCCACCACTACTACCACCCTCACCCAGGGGGGCAGGATGCCCACCACTACTACCACCCTTAGCCAGGGGGCAGGATGCCTACCACTACTACCACCCTCACCCAGGGGGGCTGGATGCCTACCACTACTACCACCCTCAACCAGGGGGGCTGGATGCCTACCACTACTACCACCCTTAGCCAGGGGGCAGGATGCCCACCACTACTACCACCCTCACCCAGGGGGGCAGGATGCCCACCACTACTACCACCCTCACCCAGGGGGGCTGGATGCCTACCACTACTACCACCCTCAACCAGGGGGCTGGATGCCTACCACTACTACCACCCTTAGCCAGGGGGCAGGATGCCCACCACTACTACCACCCTCACCCAGGGGGCAGGATGCCCACCACTACTACCACCCTCACCCAGGGGGGCAGGATGCCCACCACTACTACCACCCTTAGCCAGGGGGCTGGATGCCTACCACTACTACCACCCTTAGCCAGGGGGCAGGATGCCCACCACTACTACCACCCTCACCCAGGGGGCAGGATGCCCACCACTACTACCACCCTTAGCCAGGGGGCTGGATGCCTACCACTACTACCACCCTTAGCCAGGGGGCAGGATGCCCACCACTACTACCACCCTCACCCAGGGGGGCAGGATGCCCACCACTACTACCACCCTTAGCCAGGGGGCAGGAAGCCTACCACTACTACCACCCTTAGCCAGGGGGCTGGATGCCTACCACTACTACCACCCCCACTCATAGGATGGACAATGCATGACACAACAAGCACACCACAACCTAGGGAATGCAAGATTAAGACATCCCCCACCACCATGACAAGCGTGTGAGCAGGCTGTGTCAAATGCCTACAACACCGAACATGACATTGAACATACAATGTGACCCCCTAGCACATGTGCCACACATATATGTGTGTGGCACCCACAATGCAAGCAGCCCATGACCATTGTGGCAATGGGGCCTAAACCCCCATCATCACAGTGACCAAAAGGCAAGTGTGGGGTCCATAGCTGAAGCACATTTTGACCATTGTGGCAATGGGGTCTACACCCTCATCATCACAGTGACCAAAAGGTAATTGTTGACAAAGAAAGAGCTGCAACTGCCAAACTGCATGGATCATTCCTGGTCACAGAACCAAAAACTCATCTGTGGCAAAGTAGTGTATGTGTCCCATTGCAACATAAATTGGGGGAGCCAAATACTGCAGTGCAAATGAAACATTCCCTTGGCCATGTGCAGACAAACAACACCCATGGGGGCTGAGACCGTCAACAGTCATCAATAACACAATGACAGAAGTGACCATCAGAATGCAGACCCACATATTTGCACCAATGGGCACACAAATGCAGATACCCTGTGGAGACAGCAGATGTGAGGTGAACAGATACCATACCATGGCAGCAATGGGACACACAAACCATGATCACTGTGCTGACCGATGACCTAGGAGTCCCAGGGACAGCAGGGGAAACACACCAAACAACATACAGCCAATGGCACACCCAAGATATGCCAATGCAGTGGTGCAGATGCACAAACACAAACAGGCAGACCAACACTGTCATCATACACAGCAGGTGAGGGGTGGGGGTGCCAGTGTCCCCAGGCAACAACACAACACATGAGGAGAGCTGAATACCAATCATACAGATGTGCATACACTGCCACACTAAGGTAACTCATGGATCCAAATCCCCTATGTGGGCAAGCAGGCATTGACAGGTGAGAGGGAGCACAAAACACACATGTCACACAGGCACGTAGGAACAACAACTGACACAGCAAGTCACAGACACACCACAGCACCACCCCCAGGGCCCCCACAATGTGGTGACCCTGGGCTGAATAAAAATACCACTGTGATGACAAAGCTAAATGTCGTTCACACTGTGAACCACAGTCAGGTGTCCTGAGCAACTAACTACCATCACACCTACACAAGCACAAATCAATCAGCATGGCCAGTAAGCCAAGGCCAACATGGAGGCAGGGGACTAGCCGGGCAACAACTCTCATCTGCACACACTCAAGACCACACCCCTCGACCTCCAACAATGTGCAGCAGTGAAGTACACATGCACTGGTGACATTGCACATGCACCCATGACTATTCCAGGGTGGTGGGTGGGAACCAAGGTGTAGAAACACATCACACATGGACACTCAACAAGACTCCTGAATGTCTGACACACTGCACACTACGCTGTACATGGACATGACGGCAATACCACACCGACCAATGGGATCCCAGCCACAGTCACACACCAATGAAGAAGCCAAGGTCACCCACAAAGAACACACATAGACAACAACCAACATTGCAGCCCGGACCCTAAGGAGTGCCAGCAGTCACACACACAACGTGTCACAATCACTGAAAGATAACACAAACTGGAAATCACATGACAGGGGCAAACAACAAGTGCCAAAGGGAAACCTGACTGTGACCCATCTGCGTCAGCACACAAACTCTGCCCTGACAGCAAACACACCTATGGGTGACACCCTGATGACCAGTAATGTGCCATGCACCCACATCACAGAGAACACAGGGAGAAGACTTTGGGGGAACATAGCTCAAGTCAGCAAGCATCACAAACAGGTACAACACTAGGGATCACAGCATGCGCAGATGAATGGAAGTGAACACACAGACATGCACATACAACACACACCTTGGGCGCAGGCAATGTCACACGTGTACACACTGCCATGAGGGGACTCCACTCCTGTGTGAGGAAAGCTGTGCCATATGTTGCCTCAGTAGGGCCCCATCATGTCAGCTGAGCACTTGGTCACACAATCAACAATTAGCACCAAATGAGGGCTCCCATCACATCAGCCTGGTCATGGATGTGCCAACGGAATCATCAGCACAGATCCAACACACTTGTATAGCAATGTTGCACTGACTACACGGATGAGTCCCTCCCCATTGATGCCCAAACCTGCATGTCCACTGGAGATGGCAACACGGTCAGGGAAGTAGACAAATGCAACGATGGCAGGCACAACAGATGTGCAGGGGTGGAAGCCACAGATATGAAATTGCCAATGTAAGTAGGAAACCCATTGCCAAATACTGAACACATGACACCCTCAGATGCTGCTATTGATGACATGGATACACCACATGATAGGACACATTCCCCCTGGACCACATGGGTTCCTGCACAGTAACACTTCATAATCATGAGACCAGATATCACCATCACTGCAGCAAGGGCATGGTTAGCTGCACCAACAACATGTACATCTGAAGCATGAGCACTAGAGAAAAGAAAGTTGCTTTATTCAGCATATGTGTTGAGGCCAAACGAAGTCCTGAAAAAGAGCAAAGGCCAATGGCCAGTCCATTGTCAAAGTTCAAACAGGGTGACACTGGCAGATGTCACCTTACGCATGCCTGCACAATACCAGGGACAATCCACTAGGAGGGGCAACCGGGGGGCAGGCCAGGCACCGCAGGGACAGGATCAGGGCTCACCAGGGGGAGTCAGGGAAGGGGTGGTGGGTGCTGGAGAGCCACTGACAACTGCAGTGGAGGTGTCTGACATGGTGTGTGCCGGCACAACTGGGGGCATGACACAGATGTCGTGGGTGCCGGCACAACTGCAGTGGACCCTGCAGATGGGGTGGACAGGTCCGCCACTGCAGTGCCCAAGTCAGACAGGGCGGTAGTGGACTCCACTGCAGTGCCTACCTCCAGGGGAGGAGAATGGGGAACAGGCAAGGTGGGTTGGACAGAGGGGGGACACCCTCACCACATCAGTGGCACAGACAAGCGCAGCGGGGGGTGTGGTGCTGGGAGAGCAAGTGGCAGGGGAGAAGGCCGGAGCATCTTGGGGATGGTATATCTGTGGGTGGGGGAACCTGGGGCAGGGTGTGGTGGGGGCACCTGTGCAGTGGGGGCCTGAGGGATGGAGGACGGAGACCTTGTGCCTGAGCTGCAGGGCGGTGGCGGGGTCTTGCTCTTAGCACTCCGGGGGGACTTGCGGGTGGGGGCCTCAGTCCGTCTGCGCCTGGGGGAGGGTGTCCGGGGGCGAGGGGCACTCTGCTCCGTGTGGGTGGGCTTCCTCTTCCCCCGGGATGCTGGAGCAGCTTCATCGGTGGGGAAGAGGCCGAGGTCACAGAGGAAGAGCTGCTGTGACTTTGGGGTTGCAGGTGAGGCAAGGGAGGGTGCTTTGGAGGGAGAGGGAACTGAGGACTGCGCAGTGCATGTGGATGCGTGTGTGTGTTCCAGGGCCCCATCCCCTGTGAGTCTGGCTTCAGTCCCCTGAATGTGCGTGCGTGTGCGTTTTGTCATTGGCGTGTGTGTCAGTGTGCTGGATGTGTGTGTGCTGGTGTGTGCCAGTGTGTGTGTGCCTGGGATGGGTAAGGTGCTGGGGAGTGTGGATGGAGCAGAGGCAGGAGGGGTGAGGGACCGTTTGAGGAGGGACACTGCTGACGTCAGGGAGGAGTCCATGGACCTATTGCCCCTCTGTAGGTCAGACATGCCCGATGAGATGCCCTCCATGAACGACACCAGCTGAGTCAACAGCGCGGTGTGCGCATGGAGGACACTCAGCATGGCTGTCTGCCCTACATGGAGCTGGCGAAGGAGGTACACAGACTCCTCACTCAGGGCAGCAGGGGACACAGGGGCAGGGGGTGCGGTGCCTGGCCCAAAGGAGACACGCTCCCGGACATGGGAGCCTCCACGGACCTGGGGAATGGGAGCCGATGGGAGGGCGGTGGTGGTGCTGGTGGTGGCGGGGACAGCAACACTAGCTGGGGTGTGGTGGCTGCTGACACCCGCCTCCACAAGGGAGTCATCCTCCGAGTTGCTCTGGTCCTCAGCTGAGGTGGATGCTGCTGAGGACTCCTCGGTGTGGCTCCCCTCGCCCTCCGTGCCACTGGGTCCCTCCGACCACTCCTCGGCTGCTGACCCAGTCTGGCTCTCCGGCTCCTCCTGGTCCGTGGAGCTGTCCCCTTCCGTGGCCGTGGATGTATCTGCAAACAATGGGGAAACAGACAGACATCAGTCACCTGCACATAACGCACACACCACTGTGAGCACAGCACATCACAGAGCAAGCCCTGGCATCATTAGTTGTACATTGCTAAAAGTGCACTAATTGAACAGGAGAAGTCAATTGTCAGTCTGATGCCAAGCATGGCACTCACATCCCACATGGCCTTGCACCCATCTGTCTGGTGTCTGTTGGATTGCAACACCCCAGTGTTGACACATGCACCAAGTACACAGTAGTTGGACAGTGCAGAGGACACGGTGTGGACACATCACAGCTCTTGCCACTGAGTCAGTACAGGTTTACGGATGTAAGGGATGCCCAGAGTCAAATAGGAAATGCATGTGATGCATACCAGCGACAGACACCATGATGCACCCATGTCCTGATAGCCAGCGCCACTATGGTGTGCATGTAGCACATGTCACTCCCCTGCAGGATCACCAATCAGTAGACACATGCCATGGCGGAGGCATGACTGCAAAGTCATACATCACTGTCTCAGTGATGTATGACTTTGCAGCCAGACAACAACACTCTGCACTGTGTCACAATAGTAGGTCATGGGGAATGCAAGTCATGGAGCTGCACAAGTGCACATGTACATCCCCCCACAACACATCCTCTTAACCCTCATCTGTCCAGGTCATACCTATTGGACATATGGGAGACCTGTGACACTACCCTCTGAACCTGAGCCCCTCACACTCTGCTGTGCATGGGGAACAGCTACCTGAACTTCACATTTACATGCCCCAGTCTGCATGGGCAGCTGATCAGACACCTATGTGTCACACAAGTATCGTCTCCTATGGTCACATCTCCAGTGGCATGCTGAGCCCCTACCAAGAAACTCCACAGCAGTCCTGGCGACTAATCCACAGCACACTGACACAGAGGCAGACACCTGAGGAGCAAATCACTGTGCACAATGTGTCCACTGATACACGGGAGTGGGAGTACAGAGTGTATTGTATGGCCTGGAGTAGGCATGACTGTCCAGCCCCACATTAATGAGGGATGAGCCCTGGACTGTAGGCAGCTGGCTAAGTATGTGTGACACACGTCATATACATACTCCTGGGGCCCAAACATTGTTCCCACCCGCAGCATGGGTGTGTGCCAGGTACCCCAGCCACATGTTGTGGATCAGCTCAGCAATTGGACCACAGATCAAAGTAACACGCTGAATACATGTCAGAATACAGGCATTGTGTAAGCAATGGACCCACCCATGATGCCCACCACAGAGTCAGGGAAACAGATGCTGTCTCCCACCTTGAGTCAAGCAAACTGCAAGGACACAGTCCTAAGTGACAGGATTCCCTGCATGTAAGGGCCACACCTGGGTATCAGATGAGGAGTGGGCAGTGCACAATAGAGGGACATGGCTCCTGGACAACATGACTGCTGTACTGTGGCAGTTCAACCTGGCCCGAGGAGGGCACATAACATGTTAGACAGAGTACACAGTGCAGTCTTTGACTCACCCCCTCCTTGCTGCTCTCTGGCCTTCAGCTGCCCATCCAGGTCTGGAAAGACCACCGCCAGGATCCTGAGCATGTGGGGGTCAGGGTCCGTGTTCCGCCCCTCCTGCGAGGAGGCGACAGCTTCAGCTGGACCCGTGCAATCCTCCGGGTCCAGCCCCGAAGGTCCTGCCACCTCTTTTGGCAGTTGCGGATCCGGCGCTTGTAGACCCCCACGGACCGGACAGCCCGGACGATGTCCTTCCAGATCTCATGCTTCCGATGGGCAGAAGCCTGTCAGGATGACAAAGTGATAAGGACATTACTACACATGCAACATATCCGTGCATGACACAGTTGCATATACATGTCGCAATCACAGGGGCACATGGTGTACCCAGGCAGTGCACGGCTGCCCATGGACAGTTTTCCAGAAGTCACTACATGGTATCATAGCATGGGGAGTAAAACCCTGTTCAGAAGCACTGTCACTGCACCATACCTGTCCAGTGCAAGTCACTACACACTATGGGGGTGACAACTACTCAGTGAGCCTGCTAGCCAGTGGTGTGCTGACTCTCAGCCTTGCTAGTCAGACAAAATGCACATTCAGAAAGGCAGTGCACAGAACACTCACCTGCTCCCCTGGTGTCCCATACAGCTTGCTGTACTGTGGAAGTAGGCTGTCCAGCAGGGCCTGGTTCTCTTCAAGGCTGAAGGCTGGGGCTCTCTCCACAGTACGTGCCATTGCAGGGTCCAGAGGGGCAGAGACAGCAGCAGTGCAGTGGCAGATGTCGTCCTGGAGCATGTAGTGCAGGCAAGTGGGCTCTCAGGGGAACATGCAGCAATATATATGTGCTGGAGAGGCAGATACTGTCCCTTGTGTCCAAAGTGATAGGTCCAAGTCGTTTGCATCTTCTGAATCTGGCCAATCCATGGAATAGCAGCACCAAAACACGCCCACAGCATCCTTCAAAATTTCAACTTCATGACATACATGATTTTGCAACATTGTTGTGGGTGACCAACTGATTTTCCAGCAACCGACTCGTTCGAATATTCGAAAACGCGTCCGTTGCCAGGCAAGCCCATTGTCAATGGGTGCGCACCGATCGGTCCATTGAGGTACAACGCGCACAGGGGTACAACGCGTACCCGCACACATTGAAAGCAATGGGCCGGCCGGAGGCACCGATCGGTCCATTGCTGTTCAACGCGCACAGGGGTACAACGCGTACCCGCACACATTGAATGCAATGGGCCGGCCGGAGGCACCGATCGGTCCATTGCAGTACAACGCGCACAGGGGTACAACGCGTACCCGCACACATTGAAAGCAATGGGCCGGCCGGAGGCACCGATCGGTCCATTGCTGTTCAATGCATCACTGTACATGTGACTGGCATATGTCAGCATGCCTGTCTCAGATGGACATATGCCAGCCACAGATAGCTCCCAGGGAGTGAGGGGCACACCTACATCACGACAGCCTGTCCACACCTTATCATGAAGGCATGTAAGGCTGCATTTCCTATTGTGTGTATGTTGGTGTACATGTTGTCCTGTGGGTGTCACCTGTGGGCAGCCACCCCCAGGCTGTGCACGTGTTCATGGGGACAGGATCCTGGGTGTTACGTGTACGTGACCACTGTGATGTGCAACTGTTCATATCTGTGCATGTGCCATGGTCACATTTCACAGTGGTGTTTGTGTATGTCATGTCACATACCCCGTGAGTCCCATGTGGGACGGTATGTTTGAGCCAGGGTGTCCCAGTGGCACAATAGTGATGGCCCTCCACAGTCTTTGTGCATGTAGTGTTTACAATGTCTCTGATTTCATGTGCACAGTGGGAGACAGTCTCCACATCCACGTTGTGTGTGCATGGACTCTGATGTTGTGCGTGTGTGTCACAGACGTCCATGGCTCTCCTGCCATGGCAAGTGTGGCCACTACCTGTGGGGGTCATGTTTGTTTTGTTGTGGTGTACACATGATACTCCAGGTGATGCCAGTGTCCATGTGGCATTACAGGGTCCCTGGGAATGTGCCTGTCGTTGAGCTGTGGTGCCTGGGGCACATCTGTCCTCACATGTCACTGGGGGGTGACTGTGACACAGCATCATGATATCCAATGGGCCAACCTGGGACAAATTGATGCCACCTGTAGGACCGTGTTGACAGATGTTGGCCATGTATGTACCATACATGTCGTTCCGGTACTGCACACTTCATGTAGTTGTGCCTCATGATGATGTATGTTGGGATCTTGAGTGTGTTCAATGCCGCATATGTGGGGTGACTGACGATCTTGCTTACTTCTCCTCTGCACTGCAGGGCTCCTGCTGTCCATCGGCCATTCCCAGACCTGGCAACGATGGTGGAACGGGACAGCATCCGACGGTACCGCTTCACCAGGCAGCTGATTGAGGATTTTGCAGTGCAGTTGTCCCCACATTTGCAGCCTGGCCGGCCGTATCCTACAGCGCTGACCCCCAAGGTGAAGGTGATGGCAGCCCTACACTTCTTTGCCACCGGTACCTTCCAACATACTGTGGCGTCTGCTGGTGGGATGTCACAGACCATGTTCAGCCGTGTGCTCCGCGATTTCTTGGCGGCAATGTTGCTCTTCCTGAACCGGTACATCTATTTCCCTAGACTGCGACGACTCACTGACGTGAAGAGTGACTTTTATGCCCTGGGGAGGATGCCGCATGTCATTGGCTCCATTGATGGGACACATGTGGCTTTGGTACCACCACAGGCCCAGGAGCAGGCCTACAGGAACCGCAAGCACTACCACTCGGTCAATGCACTGGTGGTGTGTCTTGCAGACATGACCATCACACACGTGTGTGCCCGTTTCCCTGGTTCAGCACACGATGCCTTTGTGATGAGGAGTAGTCGCATCCCCAGGTTGATGGCACAGATGCAGAACCAGCGTGCCTGGCTTGTCGGTGTGTACTGACTTTGTGCCATTGTGTGTGATCTGATCTGTAGTATTCCGCCCACTTTTCCAAGTCAGCTGATGTGCACTTGTCTGTCCGTAGGTGACTCGGGATACCCCAACATGCCGTGGTTGCTGACACCCCTCAGGAACCCTGTGACACCTGCCCAGATGCGCTACAATGAGGCACATGGTCGGACCAGGAGAGTGATTGAGCGGACCTTTGGTCTCCTGAAGAGCCGCTTCCGCTGCCTGGACAAGACCGGAGGGTCCCTCCCATATGCCCCTGCGAAAGTGTGCAAGATTATCATCGTCTGCTGCATGCTCCACAACCTGGCAGTGCGGAAGGAGTTGCCTCTCATCCAGGATGACGATGACCAACATCCGCCACCTGTGGAGGATCCTGGCCTGGACCACGATGCCAGTGACGATGATGATGATGATGGTGATGGTGATGTCCGCACACAGCTCATCACCAACTTCTTTAGCTGAATGTGAGTATCCTGAGGTGTCATGTGAATGATGTGAGTTGGCATGATGTGTGGGTGGTGCTCTGGTGCTGTTGGAGTGTGTCCATGGGCTACTTGACAGGATGTGTGTTGCGATGTGTGGTGACAGGTGGGCTGTACTCCCCAACAGTGTTGACATGCTAACTTGGTTCTGGGTGGGTATCTTGTAACATGTATTGTGCATGAGTTTTGCTGTTCTGTCCTGTACTGCATTGCTTTTGACTGTGTGTCATTTCTGTCCTTCACAGGGTACTTTCAGATTCGTTTGGTCAACTGTGTCCACCGACGACGTGATTGCACATCCAGGCTGGTAGCTGTTGTGTCCCTACAGGTGATGTGCGCCACACCCATGGACTTCCTTCTGTCTACAGTTGTTGACTGTGTGCCCGCTACCAGGTGGGGTTACCTTGCATCTGTAGTGGTTACGGCATGTTGCTACTGTGTAATAAACCTGTGCTTCACTTAGTGATGTGCGTTGTCTGTGGTCACACATTTGACTGCCATTTGCTTACTGCACCTGTGGGCTACTTGACTACAACTGGGAATGGGTGTGGTGTCTGTGCATTGCACCGTCTTCCCTGGCAACATCAGTGTAGGCAATGAGTCAGATGGCCTAGGTGTGTATGTGTTGTGTAGCCCTGGTGGTGTGTCTCCCTCATATGTGTCACGTTGCCTGTACTCACATGCCTGTGTTGTCCTTGCTGTTGCAGTTCGCATACACTGTGTAATTTTGCAGTTCATCATCCCCATAACAGCACCCACGTTGGAATCACGACAGAGGCAAGTATGGTGTATTAGTGTGTTTATTGTGATAATAGTGCATAGGATGGATTGTGCTGTACATGAATCTTGCAATCCCAAGTTCCTAGATGAATAGAAAGTCCAGGTAGACAGGATCCCCAGTATCGGGGCCACAGTTGTCTGACACATTGTTCCAACTTGTACTCCCCATGCAATGTGTGGGAGTAGTGTTGCCATCAACAGGGTGAACAGTCTGTGCACAAAGGCGAAAATCCAGAACAGGTTCAGGCTTCCTGGGAGTTGCGCTTGGCCATCAGCCTCTCACTTTCCCCTCCTCGGACGACCCCTCTTCTTGGGGGGGGCCCTCTAGTGCAGGCTGCTGCGGTGCAGGGGACTCTCCGCCAGAGTCCTCCTCCCTCCCTGTGGCAGTTGCAGTTTGTTCGGTACCAGATGTTGTTGGCACACAGGGAGGTGTGGACTGGTTGCTGTTCATCTGGCGGAGGCATTGTAAAATGTCCCTGTGCACCGCCGTCATCTCATGTAGTACATCCCACTTGGACTCCACGCGGGTCATGTGGGAGTCCACACGTGACATGTGGGAGTCCACACGTGACATGTGTGACTCCACGTGGGACATGTGGGAGTCCAAGCGGGCATGATGGGCAGCCTGCTGCTGTTTGATGTCTCTGAGGAGCCCCACTACCTGGCTGAGCTCTCCGGTGCTGGACTGGTACGCATCAGCTATGCGTACCAGTTGTGGGTCTTCATGCACACCAGCAACGTCTGCAAGCAGCGACCTCTGTCTCCCACCCCTCCCACCACCCCTGCTGACATGTGCAGTGTGTGCAGTTGCACGCACAGATAACCCTGGTCCACCTTGGGGGTTGGTGGTGGTGGTGGTGTCCATGGCCCCAGGTTGGTCCAGGGTCACTGCGCTGGTGTTGTTCCTTATTCTGTCCATGTCGGCAGGGATGGTATTCGTGGTGACAGTCGTTGGAGGGGTGGGTGCAGGGGGTGCAGCTGGTGGACCTGCTGGTGCTGCAGCTGGTGGTCCTGCTGGTGCAGCATGTTGACTTGCACCGGATGTGCCAGGTTGTTCTTCATCGTCCGAGGAGGACAGAGGCTGTACGACGCCAGTGAGCTCGGCATCCTCTTGAGCCTGGGACTGGGACTCCTCAGCGTCTGCTGCTGTGTCCCTATCATCACCTGTTTTTGGGAGACACAAACAATGTATGTCATGTTTCTGCAGGCATCAGTGGTTGACACACCTGACAGTTGTGACTGTGCCTCGGGGTGCGGGCCTGTACATTGTATTGTCCTAAGTCGTCACAGTCAGGGGTTGATATTGGTGTGGCACATTGTCCTGCATTATTTGGGCATTTCTATGTATTCTCTGGGGTGTGAACATGGTCTGCATTGATTGTGTTTGGTTGACAGCCAGACCTCCTTCCCACCCACCCACCCACCCAGTCAGTTATCCCACCATGGAACGTGCTTGCATTGCAGGGAGTGTAAGTTGTCTCTCAGGATGTCAGTCAGTGGTGTCCTGCTGTTTGTTGGTGCACAGTTGGCAGCAGGGCCTTGTGCTCCCCACAGCAGTAGCCAGTGTCAGCCATCTTGTGAGTCCTTCTCCACTCCCTGTGATGTGAGCATGGTTCAGGGTGGTGTTGATGGGCCAGTTGTGAGGCTGAGCAATGTCTGTGACTACGACTCCCATCATGCTATTGCCTCCACCCTCCTTCACAGCATGCCCATGCTTCCTTCCTTTTGACTCTGCTTCCCTGTGGGGTGGGCTGGCTGTGCTGACAGGATGGCTGGGAGTGTTGTCCTGGCAGTTGTTTGGCTAAGAGTCCCAAGAGTGTCCCTGTGCTTCACACAACATAACCCAGGGTGGTGGTGCTTTGTGGGATCTTGTGTTAGGATGGAGGGCATTGCATTCTACCAGGTGGGTACTGTGGAGTTTGTGTTGGGGGGGGGTGTGAGGGGAGGTGCTGGTGACTATGGTCAGTGCTGCAAGTCCCCCTTCCCACCCAGCCAGCCAGATATCCCACCATGGAACGTGCTTGCATTGCAGGGAGTGTAAGTTGTCTCTCAGGATGTCAGTCAGTGGTGTCCTGCTGTTTGTTGGTGCACAGTTCCCAGCATGCCCTTGTGCTCCCCACAGCAGTAGCCAGTGTCAGCCATCTTGTGAGTCCTTCTCCACTCCCTGTGATGTGAGCATGGTTCAGGGTGGTGTTGATGGGACAGTTGTGAGGCTGAGCAATGTCTGTGACTACGACTCCCATCATGCTATTGCCTCCACCCCCTTCACAGCATGCCCATGCTTCCTTCCTTTTGACTCTGCTTCCCTGTGGGGTGGGCTGGCTGTGCTGACAGGATGGCTGGGAGTGTTGTCCTGGCAGTTGTTTGGCTAAGAGTCCCAAGAGTGTCCCTGTGCTTCACACAACATAACCCAGGGTGGTGGTGCTTTGTGGGATCTTGTGTTAGGATGGAGGGCATTGCATTCTACCAGGTGGGTACTGTGGAGTTTGTGTTGGGGGGGGTGTGAGGGGAGGTGCTGGTGACTATGGTCAGTGCTGCAAGTCCCCCTTCCCACCCAGCCAGCCAGATATCCCACCATGGAACGTGCTTGCATTGCAGGGAGTGTAAGTTGTCTCTCAGGATGTCAGTCAGTGGTGTCCTGCTGTTTGTTGGTGCACAGTTGGCAGCAGGGCCTTGTGCTCCCCACAGCAGTAGCCAGTGTCAGCCATCTTGTGAGTCCTTCTCCACTCCCTGTGATGTGCGCATGGTTCATGGTGGTGTTGATGGGACAGTTGGGGGGGGGCAATATGTGTGACTGCGACTCCCATGATGCTATTGGCTACACTGACTTGGCCAGCATACACAGAATTCCTTCCTTTGAGTGGTCTTCACTGTGTGTTGGTGTTGTTGTGGTGGCTACATGTGTGGATGTGTGTGTTAGTTCTATTTGTGCCACTGCCTAGCTGTAGTTGTGGTTGTGTTTGTACATGTGTTGGCACAGTTGGATGTGACTTTTTTGATGGCATGTGTTGTGTTTATCTGACTGACATACACATTTTGGGATGATTCTGTTCTAGTTGCTGTGTAATTGCTATGAGTGCATGGTTTGACTCTCCCCTTGACAGTGATGTGTGTGTTTTGTGGCAGTTTATTGTGTACATTTGTTGTGTACTCACCAGGCTCTGGGATGTTCTCTAGTCCATATACGCTCACTGGCGGAAGGATGGCCCGCACCTTCTCCTCCCAGGGCCTGAGGTATATTGGCTTGGCAGGAGGGCCACTGCCGGTGTGTTGGCTGTTGATGTAGTCTATCTTCAGCAGGTCCCGTACCCTCCTGCGCACGTCATACCACCTGTTCTGGATGTCCGTCTTTGTGCGCCGACATGGTGATTGGGCGTTCACCCTGTTGATGATCCTCTCCCACATCTTGGTTTTCTGCGACATGGGGGTCTGTTGGACCAATGTGCCAAACAGCTGTGGCTCCACCCTGAGGATCTCGTCTACCAGGACTTCCAATTCACAATCTAGGAACTTGGGATTCTTCTTGGGGGGCATGGTGATGGTTGGTGATGGTGGGTGATGTGTGTGTTGGTGTGCAGGTGAGGGTGTGTGGGTGTGTGTTGTGCTGGGTGTATGTGAGGTAGGTATTTGTTGGTGTGCTGCTGGTGTGTGGCTTGTGTGAGGGATGAGCTGTGGGTGTGTGGTTGCTTTCTCTTGGGTGCTGGTAGTGGAATGGCATTTGCAAAGGCTCATGGTAGTGATTTGTGTCCTTTATATAGGTGGAGTTGTGGGTGTGTCTTTGTTCTCTGTCCCCACCCCCCAGTATTTATTGGCTTGGTAATTGCTTGTTTGGCCTTTTTTTGGTTGATTTTTCCTTTGTGCTGTTTGTGTATGTTGGAAACGTTCTTGTGACCGAGTCGGACCGTGCATTGGTCTCGTACGGTGTTTTCCGTTTCGTTCACGCTGTGTTTGTGCAGTTTTGTATGCTGCGTACGCGTCGGTCGCGGTGTATTGTGTTGCTTCGGCTCGGTTTTGTATGCGTGTCGGTCGTACGGCTTGTCCTCCGTCCGACTCGGTCGTGTTTTCGCGCCTTGCATCGTACTTTGCGGGTTGGAGTTGGCGGGTACGATTCGGTCGGATTTGTTCCGGGTGCGTGTCGGTCGGTTGGATTCGCGTGTTTTTCCGGCCGGATTGCTATTTTCCGAGCGGCTCGGTCGGTCGGCTTGGTTTCCTGACGTGTCGGTCGGATTTATCGCGGCTTGCATCGTACTTGGCGTGTCGGGCGCCACTGGTACGT
>CAWUFW010026715.1:0-31390 GCA_963921515.1 Calotriton arnoldi
CCCCTTAGTCTTTTCTTTAGGTCTGGTGTGGGAATTTGGTTAGAGGAGGTGGGAACGGAGGTGTGTGGCTGCGATTTGTTGGGTGTGCAGTGTTCAAGGTACACGGGGAGCAGGTCAAAAGAGTTGATGAGCAGGGGGTGTGCGTGTACTTTCTCTGTTAGGGGCTGTTTCGGAGGGCGTTTAGTGGGCATGGCACTGAGTCAGTCAACGGTTTGGAAGGGGGAGAGGACACATTGTGCCTGTTATGTGTGGGTGCTGTTTTGTCGGTTTCTCTAGTGGCGTGGGTGGATAGAAGGAGGGGGGGTGTTTGGTTGAGGGGCGGGATAGTGGGAGAATATCTGGGTTGAGTGGGTGGACTGATGTTGGTGTTCGGATCTGGTCTGATAGTTCTAATTGTGCGGTCAGTGTTCTGGGAGTAAGGGTTTCTGATCTGGGTGGGTGGGATGTTTGTGTCCGGCTTAGAGTGGGAGGGGTGTGATCGGAAACCATACAATTCATTTACAGGTGTTTACATTTTGTTGTGTATTGTAAAAACATCATAGTTGACACATAATTCACTTTAAAAACTCTTCTCGCTTTGAATTCAGAGAAAGAAAAGTAAACACCAGTCCTCATATTAAAAGAATAAAGCAGCCTGACATTTGACCTCTGTCTTTGAATTACTGGCAAGTGTAACACGTTAAACACAGAATTTATAGGCATCTTTATTTCTTGCTGTTACTTTCGGGACCAACCAAAAATCAGCTCGGAACCCACCAGTGGGTCGTGACCCACAGTTTAGTATACACTTATCTAAACCCATGACTTACAGTTTGCATGCAGTTCTTTGAAGCGGGTAAATAGTCCCTGTCCTATATTAGAAGGATTGCAACTTATGAATTGGAATTAATAAATGATCTATGTGTCAAAAACAGTAGCCCACTTACCTATTCACATAAAACTCAAATCTGTGATGTGCATCTTATACAATGTGCTTTTCAGCATGTACCTTATGGGTCAAAACTATGATTGGACAAAACACAGAACTCTCCCAGAACTGTATTAACCACCATAACATAAGTATTTGTAAAGCTCACGTTAACCCGTAGGCATCCTGGTGCCGAATAACCGATGTTTATTGTTACCCTACTCAATGGTACTCATTTTATCCACCTCAGATGGATGAATGGCTGAGAAGACCCGCGAGGATTTGAACCTGTGACCATGAGGTCAAACACATATCCCTGCAGTGGACGCATTAGTCCACTGAGCCACCAGACCCAGCAGAGTTACCTTGCTGCTATTATAGTCACCTTAAAATTGCTGGGCACACAAAGATTACTGCAGCTGGTGTCTTAACCCTGTAAGATAGTTTAAAACACAGAGTCTTTGTGACCAGTTAAGTAAGCTAGAACAGATTTGCTGTCACATTTGTCCTTGGTGCCAATTTCTTTGCAGCAGAGTAAATAAATGTATAAGCGGACTGTCAGACTCTGCCTATAAAGCTCCTCCCTTCATGTCTCCACCCCGTTTCCTCTGCCACACCTCGACCCAAAATGTATTGGTTCCCGGAGTAAATAATTTCCGATTCAAGTACTGCCTTCAGTTTTTAAGACATTGCAGTGCCCGAAAACAGAGAGCATATCACTGATCTGTGTTTCCAGGTTGTGCTGTCTGCAGCGCATGCACTAATTCAGAGTCCCAGATTTGTTGTCATTCACACAATGGAGTGCTGTGTTGTACAAATGATAAAAAAGTGTGCAACAGATTTATAATTAGTCGCTGGCATGTAACTTCATCAGCAGCACTTGTGCTAAAAGTGCCTGTTATGCATGATGCTCAGTCTTGCACTCTGGTGTAAAAGTGAGCCAACCTTATCCAGCATAGGATTTGTACACAAACTAGAACCTGTAGAACAAACTCCTATGCAAAGATAGCCACACAGGGGTCAGCGATGTAAGATGTGTGCTTTCATATATACATGTTACCTATAGGTTTATCAGTGGTATACCACTTGCCCCTGTGCTTGTTCTTGGTGTCACTTGGTGCATGGACACTGACGGCCCTCAACATTTTGAACAGGTGCAGCACTGAGGCTGGGATTGCACAGTACCTTTTCAAAGAGGTTGCCACCTGTGTGCATGTCTCGAGCTTGGTTACTTAGGCTGCGGTGAGGCTGCTGCAAAAAATAATGACACAGTAGGTAACGGCTACTACTCAATACATGGAACACCAAATAATTGACACAAACACCAGGTCTCCAAGTGACAGCAGCTGGATTTCCAGAAGGCTAACTTGAAATATCACCTAAGTGAGAATGGTGTCAGCCCAGGTGACCCGCTTGGCACGCACTGAAACTGGCAACTGAAGTGGGAACTAGTGGACTCTTGGGGACCCCTTCACCCTATGTCGCGAGACTACTCATTCAATTCGGGCATGCACAAACTGCCTCTAATCATAATCCAATGTTGCTGTCTTTGAATTTGGGAGCGCGAACACGCCCACATTCCTGATTGACTGGGTATGTGTTGAGGCACTGGATGACCAGTCTTTCCGCATAACATCGGTGAGGCCATAACCAATTACTTTGCTGATACTGCTGGGACTGCTACTTTCCCTCTCATTGAGTGGGAGTCATTTCAGTCAGTTATCAGGGGCCATTGCATTGCTGAAGTAGTGGAGGGGCGACGCATGATAGTGGGCGAGGTGGAAGATTAGGAGAAGGTGCTGCAGGACCTTAAAGGGTGGAGACCAGGGAATCCGGCACTTAAACACCTGCTGCTGGAGGCAAAGGAATTACTAGCAGCCTGAATTGAGAAACTTTGCTGCTTCGACTATCTGGAGTACTTGACTCGTGCCCATTAAGAGTGCAGCAAGGCAGGTACACTATTGGCATGGCTTACTAATCCGACTGCTAGGGGTTCCTTGATTTTGGGAGTGGAATCAGATACTGGCGAGCCTCTATATAGCCAAAATGCCATTAATGCTAGATTTGAGCATTATTACACAATCCTTTATGCCCCACAGCCCAGCATACAGCCTCAGGCCCTTGAGGAATTTTTGGCCCCAGTGGCCCTCCCAGTGCTTACACAAGATGACGCAGATGAGCTGGGGACGCCATTATGATTCAAGAGGTGAGGGCTGCTATCAAAAATATGGAGCGTGGTAAAGTGCCCAGAGCTGATGGCCTACTAGTAGAGTTTTTTGCCATGTATAGGGACACACTAGCAACAAAACTAATTGATCTCTACTAATCAGCTCGTGACTCGGGCTCCTTGCCAGTGTTTACATGTGAAGCCCTGGTTATTCCACTCCTGAAACCGGGCCCTCCTCCCACTGATGTCAGAGCTTACTGTCCTTTTTCCACACTTAATTTGGACTATAAAATTCTTAGTCGAATAGTGGCGACCCGCCTTCTGCCCCACATGCCAACTTTGATTCACACTGACCGGCAGATTTTGTCCCAGGGTACAACACAGCACTCAACATTCGTAGGATCCTCTCACTCATGCACAATGATTCTGTGGACAAACAGACAGCGGCAGTTATGGCAACAGATATAGAGACGGCCTTTTACAGCCTGTGCAGGGAATTTCTATATCGGGTCATGGCACAGATAGGTTTGGGCCCTGGGTTTATACAATTGACCAAACTCCTTTACTCGGGTCCTACGGCGTGGGTCCATACCGGTAGAACAATATCCGGCTCATACAAAGTGGGTCGTGGAACCAGACAGGGCTGTCCATTCTCCCCTTCACTATTCCCCATTGCAGTGGAGCTGCTTGCTTGCAGCGCACACACAGGTAGATTTTATTGAGGGTTAGAAGTCCAGGGACATTCTCATTTTGCAACATTTCATGCTGACGATATGTTATTGTTCATCCAGGATGTGCAGATGGACTCACCCGGGGCGATCAAATTATTGGGGCGCTATGGAACAGTATTGGGCTTGCTGATTAATTGGCAGAAATCCCATCTATTTCCACTCTGTAGGGACGCCACTCTGTCCCAGAACATACACAGCCTCACCTGGAATGCAGTCTGCCAGAAATATTTAGGAGTTAAGGTATATCATGACCATCAAGACCTTTTAGATGGCAATATTGTGGCAGCCATTGAGGCACTCCAATCCAGTGTCAACTGTTGGACTTCGTTGCCATTATCTGTTGCTGATAGAATATCAGTGGCTAAAATGGTGGCGCTCCCAAGGCTGCTTTACTTCTTATCCAGGATGCCCCTGCTTATTACTCGCCAGCTGCTTCGAGACCTGGACTCCTTGCTGATAGAACTGATTTGGGGGGCAGGCAGACGCAGAGTGGAGATGTCTAAATTGCTGCACCCTGTAACAGAGGAATGGTTTAACCAGTGGATCTGCTGCAGGATGAACCCTGAGGGGGGAGCTGTCAACTTGATCCCTGACCTGTGGGACCTTTCACAGGTCCTCTTGTCTCCCAGGCAGTGCCTGCCCACTCAGTGGTGGCTGGTGGGATTTGAAAGTGGTGGGGCGTAAACTTTCCGTCGGAGTGCACCGTGGCGAGCGAGCGAGCACGGACATCTTAAGGGGGGCTCGGGGGGGGTTCTTCCCCCTGAGAAAATTTTGAAAAAAGAGTGGGTAAATGGTGCATTTTCAAGCTAATTTGAGAAGCAAGAAGGTTAATAAAGCAATTGTGAAAGTGCAGTTATTACATTAATAAAGGGATGTCATTTAACAACATGTAGATACTGCCACAAAGTTGGTTTTATAAAAATGGGTCTAATTGGTGAAAATTATAGCACAATTAATCAAATACATTGGCTTGAAGCCATACAATATTCAGTCAGGTCTATGGGGGACAGCATGTAATATTGCAATAATTCCGGGTCTGCCACATTACCTAGGAGCTATATATTTCCAAAGCGGAAAATCATCTGCTTATAAAAATGTTGTGCCAAATACAAAAATGGATGCAAAGTGGTGGAGCATTGGTGCCACAGAAAATGCAGTGCCGGCCTGATACAGTCGGCCTAGTTGCATCTCAAAAGTTGGAAACTTTGTGCCAGTATCTAATGCCCAACATTTTACATGTGCATTAATAACGTGGTTTGCTTCTATTAGTATGATGATACACCAGCATACCACAGAACAGCCCATGTGACATCACAGACCGAACGTTCACTGATGCTCATTGTGACAGAAGACAGCTCACTGTGCCAATCAGCCACTCAAGCTGCCTGCTTTGCAGTTCGTGATGCAATGCAGGTGCAGGTAACCAAATATACAGGTTCCAGTTTCACACATTATTAGCATTCAGTAACTACACGTACTGCTATGAAGCCAGCACCCACACTGCTAAAATTTGAAAAACAAAGATTGCCATTGCAGATTCTGCAATTTAACATGTGTAGTAACGGCAGCGGCCCTCGCCTCTAGGCCCCAGTGGCCCCCGCAGTTCTGCTCAGGTGCTCGCCAGCAGGTGCCTGCTCCAGTGACCTGGAGCTGGGCCAGCACTCCCTCCCAGACTGAGCTTTGTGTAATTTTTACCTATCTGCGGAATGCAAGCAATGCGCTCCACGGGGCTGCGCTCTGATTGGCCAGGGCGCTCGTAAGAAGTTACAGCAATCCGTGGGTACCCTCGCTGAAGTATTAACCCTCACAAAGTGCGGACCATATCCCTCGGCCAAGTAACACCGAGCCCTCGGCTTTCTCTCACACACTACAGACTCCGAGCTCCAGCACCAACTCTGCCCATTACAGGGTCACCTCACACCCCAGGCCCCTCTTGCACCAATACTGCCCGCCCTCACTCCACTCAGCAGTATCTTTACCTTATCTGTACAGGTCTGACAGTTCAGCGTCATACGGGGTTGCCACAGCCTTTCATGCTTCTAGGGAAGATAACATGAGTACCAATGAGCCCCGCCATGAAAACACTTATTGTTAATGCCGAAAACCAAACACTTGCTAGTCTGCAAAATGTAAATCTTTATAAAAACAGCTACAAGGCATCCATGCTTCGAACATTGTATTATTATTATTATTGATGTTGATATTTTTAGCATTGTTATTAGAATGCTATTATTAGCATAATGATTCTCTCTGTTGTCGTTAATGTTATTGGTTTCGCTGTTCGTATTATGATGTATTATTATTCCGATACGTTTTACTGCTGTGGTTGTTCTCCTGTTTCTTTCCCACCCTGTAAAAATCCCGGAGCACAATTTGCAAACACACACTACAATTGTGCTCCAGCGCCTTGAGTCGGTGTAGTATATGGGTGGCAGGGATGTCATTGAAAGGTACGTGCTTTATTGTTTAGAGAGTTTAGATTCTTTCTGTGAGTATTCCATGTTCTATGTTCCACCTATAATTACAGAGTGTAGAATCTTGAGAAACAGATGCTGCGCTCTCTGTGTAGAGTGAACTGTTAGTCCTGCGGGTTGGCAATAAAGGATATTTCTTCTACTACAATCTCCAGTGTGATTCCTTCACAATCAGTACAGAAAATTGGCGACGACTTGGGATGCCAACCCTGGACCCACAGCGAGTTCCCATTTTGTTTGGTTATCCTGACGCTCATCTTTGAATCCTCATCGACGACACACCAGTGAAACCAACTCAGAGAAACGCATGGGAATTTTTTCTGATTTGCTACTGCAACGATTCCACTAGTGAGTGCTTGCTTTCATACCAGTCGGGTAAATTGGGATTGGATTTTTACTTTCCAACGCTCACCATACCGTTACCGTTACCCGCATTATTTGAATCGGCTCGCACTCACCTCCTGTGTCAGCATTCTACTGCTACTCCGGCATTCTACCGCTATTCCGGCAGTCCTACGTTCTCTGCTAGTGATTGTACACGATCCGGCACACACCCAAGGTATTCTGGGATTCCTCTGGGTCACGCTGCGTGACCTCTACGTGCCGCCATTTTGTTTCTTCGCATCACCTAGCAACGCTCCTCGCTCTTCGTGTCAATTTCCAGCACGATCTACGGAGTTTGTTTTCTTCATGCCGGATGAGGTGATTTCAGTTTACGCCACTATTTCACCCCAGCGAATCTGTTAGAACTATCGATTGGATGCTGGTTGGTTACTTATATATATACATATATATATTTGTTTTTTTTCTTCTCCTTTCTTATTACTATACATATTTTTAGTGAACATGGAGAGAAGTTCTGAAGGGACATCTTCCTCTCCTAATGTGGTCAACAGTTTAGTTGTCGGCATCAATTTGAACACTCCTAAAGAGTTTCTTACTAACCCAGGTGAGCCTATTGTTAAGTGGGAAGATTGGAAAGCGTATTTACTCAATTATATTGCCACTTTAGAAGAAAATAGTGGTGTTCTCTCACCTGACAGAAAGAAAAGAATTCTTATGCATTGTCTTGGACCGGAGGGTCTGAGAGTTTACAACCAAATGCAGAAAATTGAAAGAGCTGGCGATGTTGACGTTTTTAAGAGTGCCATTCTGGATTTAGATAATCATTTCTCTCCCATCGTATGTGTAGCCATTTCCAGACGTACATTTTATAAAAGGAAGCAACAACCTAATGAGTCCATCGAGGATTTTATTTCTTGCTTAAAAACTCTGGCTATTCCTTGTAAATTCGGAACACTTCACGATGACATGATAAGAGACCAATTGGTCGTTTGTCAAAAAAATAAAAGTATACAAGACAAACTATGGATTGAAGGAGACTCTTGCCTTAAGGATATAATTATTCTTATAAAAAAGGCGGAACTATCTGAAAGGTGCGCTAAGGCCATTTCAACAAGTTCAGAGAATCTTTCAGAGAAACTTTCAGTCAGTCGTGTGTCATCTAAACCTAAAGGAAAACCTTACTTATCTGCTCCACAAGTTAACCACAAGTGGTCTGATAAAAGTACTTCTAAATCTCAAGGAAATGTTTATAATTTTGCATGTTACAGGTGTGGCAGCACCAAGCATAATGCCAGTTTTGATAAGTGTTTTGCTAGATCTACTAAATGCCTCAACTGTGGTGTTGTAGGCCATTTGGCTAAAGTTTGTAGAAGGAAAGTGAGTAAAAAAATCCAACTATGTCGCTTGTCTCACAGAAAATTCAGATTCTTCGGAAAGTGATTCCGTGGATTCTGAAGATATTCGTCCTACCTCTATTTCTACTCCCAATTTAAAAAAAGTTGTTCTTAATATCACTGACTCTGACAATAGTAAACCTTTGTGCATAATCAATTTTGGAGGTATTCCTTTACAGGTGGCTGCTGATTCCGGATCTCCTTTCACAATTATTGCTCGTTCCATTTGGGATGAGAAGTTCGTATGTGTTTTAGGTTCACACTTAGAATCCTCAGATATCAATCCTGAAAGTTTTACAGGTGAAAAAATAAATGTACTAGGTTATCGTTTACTTAAATTTCAATTTAAAGGAAGACAAGCATATTGTAAACTCTATGTTGCTTTTGATGGTCCCTCAGGTTTAGGTTGGAAGGACCAAAAGGCGTTGAATATTATTCTGAATCCTAACAGCCCTGAACAAGTTTTGGTGGCTTGCGAGAGTGAAGACACAAAAAAATGGGTTTTGAGTGAATTTAAAGAAGTATTTAATGGGAAAATTGGGAAACTTAAAGGCTTCACCCACCTCATTAGAGTCAAGCCTTCTGCTATTCCCAAAATTTATAAAGTGCGTAATATTCCATTAATTGCAAGAGGGGAAGTTAAACTCGAGTTGCTAAAGCTACAAGATGCTGGCATTATTGAGCCAATAGAGGCGTCTGAGTGGATTTCTCCGTTAGTGGTCGCTAGACGATCTAATGGAAAGATTCGTTTGAGCGTTGACCTCAGAAGCTTAAATGAAAGTATCATTGTAGACCAATTTCCTCTCCCGAGGATTGATGAAATGCTTTCTATGACCAGAGGTTCAAAGTGGTTCTCCACTATCGACCTTTCCTCGGCATATCACCAAATTGTTCTATATCCTTCCTGCAGAAACCTCACTTCTTTCTGTACTCCTTTTGGTTGCTACCAATTTCGCAGAATGCCCTTTGGTTTGGCTTCTGCAGCTGCTGTTTTTCAGAGGTTGATGACTCAGTTATTTGGTGATATGCCGGGCATTACGTTTTTTCAAGACGACATCCTCATTATGGGCCAAAATAGGTCTGACCATGATGAGCGATTAAGAAAGGTTTTGAAGGTTTTAATGTCCAAAGGTTTAACAGGTGAAATCTCAAAATGTAAATTTGCTGAACGCAGTGTAACGTATTTAGGGCATGAAGTAAGCTGTAAAGGTATCAAACCCAAAGCCAAACTCATTGCTGCTATTGTTGATGCACCAGCGCCTAAGTCCAAGGATGATCTGAGGTCATTTTTGGGCTTAGCGGAATTTTATGCTAAGTTTGTTGAGAACTTCTCAGAAAAGACTCATCCCATGAGGTTTCTTTTAAAGAATAAGGTCAGTTTTGATTGGTCTTCTGAATGCCAACAAGCTTTTCTTTCCATTAAACAAGCCATCAGTAAAGCTCCTTGTTTACAAGGTTTTGACCCATCAGCTGACACTTGTGTTACCACTGATGCGAGTTCGAAGGGGTTAGGTACTGTCCTCACTCAGTTTGATGGAGATAATAAGGAAGCCGTCATTGCTTTCGCTTCTAGGTCGTTATCTCCCTCAGAAGAAAAATATTCGGTAATTGAGAGAGAAACGTTAGCCTGCGTTTGGGCCTTGGAGCATTTTAGAAACTTTTTATGGGGCAGGCATTTTGTTTTAAGGTCTGATCATAAACCTTTAACTAAACTTCTCACAACTGAAGGTTTATCCAAAGCCACTTCCAGAATTGCTAGATTTTCATTACGACTTCAAGATTTTTTGTATACTATAAAGTATGTTCCTGGCGTTAAGAATAGAACTGCTGATTTTTTTAGCAGAATGGCGTTGCCTTTAACTGAGATTGATTGCAACGCATGGAACAAATTTTCTGTTGCTAATGTTTCTTATGTTGATGTGTTGCAAGGTAGCATTGATCGTGCGGAGTGGTTAAAAGCTGAAAGTGAGGATGTTAATCTCCTCAATGTTAAATCCAAAGTTATTAATGGTTGGCATGATGTTGAAAGAAGGAATATTGCTGATGAAATAAGAGGATTCTGGGAGGTGAGGAATGAATTAAGTATTGATGATCAATTTTTGGTTAGAGGTGATAAGGTGGTACCTCCTTTGTCCTTAAGAAAGCAAATCATCAGTTTGTGTCATGATGGTCATTCTGGCATCACGCGTACTAAGCAGAGACTTAAAGCTTTATATTGGTGGCCAGGTGCGGATATGGCTGTGGAACGATTTGTAAGGGAATGCGTTAATTGTGAAATTGCTGATAAGTCTCTTAAAACTCTTAACCCCCCTTCTTTTCCTTTGCATTGTCCAAATTCTCCTTGGCAGGAGGTTGCTTTGGATTTCATGGGTCCTATTGTGTGGCAGGACAGTTCTACTAAATACATTATTGTTCTTGTGGACGTGTTCTCCAAGTGGTTTGAGTTATGTATAGTGGAAAGTGTCAATTCCATCACTGTTATAACATTTTTGGACTCCGTGTTTATTAGGGAAGGTTTTCCTGCGTATATTCTCACTGATAATGGGGTCCAATTTAAATCTAATGATATGGTCTGTTATCTACGCTCTTCTGGGATTAAGCAAAAATGTTCTGCACTCTATAGTCTCACTGGGAACAGCGTTTTAGAAAGAATTAACAGAACTATTAAAGGGATTATTCAACTTTCCAGTAAATCGGGTTTGTCTTGGGATGATGAGTTGGTGAAAATGACTTGGTCTTACAGAGTTACTAGTCATTCTTCTTTAGGTTGCAGCCCATTCTCCGTCATGAGGGGTAGAATTCCGTTTTCTAAGGAAAATCCTAGTTGTATGAATAGGAGCAGGTATGTTCATTCTGATTGGGATAGTATTAAGCATCATATTAAAATTTCTCAATCTAAGAATAAGGCTTATTTTGATGCAAAACATGGTAGTAAACCTTGTGATCTTTCTGTGGGTGATTGGGTTCGTGTTAAACTTGCTAAGAAAACTCCCAAAGGGGATAGCAGGTTTAGTGAACCTCATCAAGTTGTCAAAGTTAATAATAATACTGCAGTTCTTGACAATGATGAAGTTTGGCATATGAACCGTTTGGCTATTAGCAAAAATGTTTCACAAGAAAATGTTTCACAGGATGTGACTGTGCCTACCACTACAAAGAATTTTTGGTGGATGTTGGAATGTGATCAGTGTTCTGACTCGTACAATCTTCAAACTTCTGATCACGACAGTTTCCAACCATGCTCTAATGATTCCATTCCAGGAGCTTTATTTTCTGCACAAGATATTTCTGATGATAGAGTTCCCTCAGGTTTTCAGGTTATTTCTCAAGATTTGTCTCAACCTGTTTCCAATTAAACTTCCTTGCCTGTTGAAGGTTGTTCTACATTTAATGAACCAGAACCAAAAACTTCTTGTGGAAGGGTTATTAAGAAACCTTCCCGTTTTGATGATTTTATATGTGAATAAAGTTTTTTTTTTTTTGTTTTGTTATTTTATTAGGAGAAGGGATGTGTAGTATATGGGTGGCAGGGATGTCATTGAAAGGTACGTGCTTTATTGTTTAGAGAGTTTAGATTCTTTCTGTGAGTATTCCATGTTCTATGTTCCACCTATAATTACAGAGTGTAGAATCTTGAGAAACAGATGCTGCGCTCTCTGTGTAGAGTGAACTGTTAGTCCTGCGGGTTGGCAATAAAGGATATTTCTTCTACTACAATCTCCAGTGTGATTCCTTCACAATCACTACAGTCGGACACTGGAACTAGCGCCATCTGTCAAGCATGCATGATCAAAGACAGATAATATTCGGGATTTAGAGGTGATAGTTTAGTATTTTTTCACAAAGTACAATACTATTCATAGAAACTTACATCACACGCACACACCAGTCAGCACATGTATGCCTTGTATTGTGTCTAAGAAGTACAGTTCCGGCGTGTTGTGGCCTAGATACTCTAGTGAGTTGCGGCTCCCTGCAACAACATAAAATAATTCACTCTTACCTTATTTCCACAGCATCATACATACAAAGAGAATTACCCACTGGACTCTGTCTTTGACCCACGTGTACTGTTTGTGCTGCAGCTATTGGGCAGGCAGCTGCCAGACAAAGCCCCTTAGTGTGGGTAAAAACAAAATGACGGTCCCTCGAATGGTCAAAAATGAGGCTTGGTCACAACATACTGTGCAATCATGAAAAGGGGTGTAATGGCAGAGGAGATGACACCAAAAAGACTATCTTAGCAGAAGGTAAAAATCAGCTGCTTCTACAAGAGCACATAGTGCCATAAATATAGCGAGCTGCTACCACCTTCAATCCTTGCAAATAAACATTATCATAGCGTGACGTGATATAATCTGCACAGGTTTTGAACCAACACAATTAATCTTCTTCAGCTGTGACATCCATTGCCAAGGGTTGTGCGTCTTAGAATCCACTGTGTCCCCAGTCCCTTCTTCATCTTCTACTACACGGAGGAATGGCCACAGAGTTGTTAACCAATGCCTATTGTACTTGTAGACCGTGTATACATTCTATAATCTCTATGGTTACCTGGGCAGGTCCACAGTAGAGAAGCTTCTGCAAGCTGTGGTCTTCTCTTTCTTCTATTGCGACCTTCTGGCTCATAGATGCCTAGAATGGTTGTTTTCGATCTTCCAACCCCCGGAAGTCATCGTGGTTAATGTGGAGGTAAAAGCCTAAGAAATACCTGTTGCAGGTAACTCTCCATGTCGGCCAGCGTGAAGCACAATCAGGGAGATCAGCTATGACTAACAGTAACAGAGCTTTGCTCAGCAAAGCCTACGCCTCCGACTACTAACTACGGAACGCTCTGTTCCCCACTCTACATATGTTTCAACTGCAGCTAATTGTACTGTCAGCATTTTATTTTTAAGTATTTTCCACCCTACAGAATTAAAATGGATGTATGTCCGCCCCCTCGCCCCCCCACCCCCGCTGTAGAAAATCATGCCTCATAATTGGAGTTTGGACTGTAAATTGTCAGCTTGTAGTGATTGAACGTTGCTCTGCCAACAAATGTACGTATCAAGCCTCATAGTCTGTCAGATTCCGATACTTGGAGCTCCCACCAGAGAAGGTCTTCTCCATGGAGAGAGGTACTGCGCTGGGACAAGTCAAGTAGTGAAAGAGCGAGACGAACATCCAAGGGGACTGCAAAGGGCTGTGGGAGTTCATTAGGTGGGGTCCAGTGGGTGAAAGGAAGGAGGTCATTAAGCGGAAGCCATGTTAATTTATTTCAGTTGAAATGGACGTTCGAGCTTATGTTTGCCAGCTAAATGCTGGTCCTCTGAGTTCTCGTCCATTCCAAGCCGCATTTTTGGGGCAAATTAAAGCCAGCTCTCAGCCCCTAAACGCAGTTGCGGCTCTTAATACTCGCGGAAGGGGGTGGGGAGGGGGCGTAAAAATAAAATTAAAAACTTACCTGACCGGGTCCCACTCCTGAACAGGAACAGCATGTTGCTCCCTCCCCTCCTGTAAAGCCAATCACAACGCTGCAATGGCAGCGTTGTGATTGGTGGGGAGTCCCGGACGGCGCCCAGCCAGGCACAAGTAGGGCCGCCATTTTCTCTATGTAGGCTGTGCAGCCTTACATAGAGAAAATGTAGAGTGCGCATGACTGCTTTGGTCGGCCCCAGGGCCGACCAAGCAGTCAGGGCACTCAGAGTGGTGCAAGCCACTCCTACCGGACCCGCCCACCCACCCGCCCCCAACCAGGCATACCCTCCCACCCGCCCCCAACCAGGCATACCCCTGCCTTATGCTTTCTCGCAGCGCGAGATGCAGAAAATAAAATGGTATTTAAAATACCATTTTATTTTCTGCTTCTAGCACTGCGAGAAAGCAGTGGGGCGGCGCTCCAACGTCCTAATGGAGCGGCCGCCACTGTGCCCACTGCTTCTCGGGAACTACTGGTGATACAGCACAGTTGGTGATGCTGCCTGCAGCGATCCCACACTAGTGTGCCTTACTCAGCAGACCTGTTGCAGCGATGGCTGGAACTGGTGGCTCATGGGGGAGCATTGGGAGGATTTGCAGAGTGGGTAGCCTATGTGGGAGATCTTTACCGGGATGGAGAACTGCCCCTATTTAAAGACCTGGCTGTGGAGTTCAAAATCCCATATGGCCAGTTCTTATTACATAGGGCCATAGATGGCCACACTTAGAAACCATTGGTGTAATGGAAGAATCGAACCCATGGTACACCAATACTGTCAGCTGCTCTGTGCTACAACGGGTCACATTAAAGCGGTTACATGTCTATATCGAGCCCTATTAACTGACATTCTTACTGCCCTGACAGAACTCAAGGTGAAATGGGAGACGGACTTAGAACTTCAGATTACTGATGCAGATTGGGCAAAGATCCTAGCGACACCCACCCACCCACCCACCATTTCTCACAATGCCATGTTTAAATTAATTAATTTTTATTTCTTGCACAACAACATCAATAGGTTTTATGCAGCAGCTGCGGCGCATGTCCCAGATGTGGGGAACTGAGAGCAGAGATGTTCCATAAGGTATGGGCCTGCCCCTCCTTGGCAGGGTTCTCGAGAGTGTTAATGGACTGTATCAACAATGTTACCCAACTGGCGATCCCGTGCACACCTCTGGCCTGCCTCCTTGGAGGATTCCCACGCCCAAATAAATGTAAAATCATGACTAGGGGGTCATTAGGATGGCGGGCAGATCGCCATCGCCAGCCAGGCGGTGGCGATCCGCCCACCATCTCCACCCGATTCACCCCCCGCCATATTACAATGGCGGGGTGTACCGCGGCGGACGCGGTACACTTTTCCGCCGGTCGGCAATAATTCCGATTGCTGGCCGGGTGGAATGGGGCCTCAATATGGTGGCGGTGCCTAGCAGGCACTGCCATCCTTATTAGAATGATCGGTTACACAGGCCTTTCCATGGCGGCTTTGCCGCCATGGAAAGGCTGGCGGTACATTGCTTTGGGGGCCCGTTGCGGGCCCCCTGGGGGTGGGGGGCTGCACTTGGGGGGTACCTGCGGTACCCCCTTCCCTACCGTGCACAAGGTGGCAGGCACCGCGCGGTGCCTGCCACGTTGTGCATGGCAATGCACAACATGCCTCTTTGGCATTGCGGCGGGTGCTGCTCACAGCAGCACCCACCGCAATGACAAGTATGCGGAATGCGACCGCCAGGGTGGCGGTCGCATCCTAATTGGAGGTGTGGGACCGCCGCACGTCTGGCGGCCGGTCCCAGCACCGCTAGGGTGGCGGGCGGACTGAAGTCCACCCACCATCCTAATGACCCCCTAAGTTTATTGACCTTGCATTGTTACTAGCGAAATAAGAGATAAAAATACATTGGAGGACCAAGATTGGTTAAATGGCAAGAAGAACTGGTTAAATGGGCAGTACTTGAAATGAAATGAAAATGGGTTCTTATAAAGCGCATGGCTACCCGGAAGCGTCCCAGCGCTGAGCGGAACCAGAGTGAGCAACACGCCTATGGGAAAAGCCAGGTCTTCAGACATTTGCGGAAGGTGAGGTGGTTGGGTTCCCTCCGAAGGTACAGTGGGAGGGTGTTCCAGAGCTTGGGGGCATTATAAGAGAAAAGCCTGCCTCCGCTTCTGGCTCTCTTAATTCTGGGCACTGCTGCCAAATGGAGCATATCCGAGCGGAGGTTTCTAGAGGCTTTGTAAGGACAGATCAGGGTTTTGAAAATGGGTGGTCCAGTCCCTTCTAGGGACCTATGGGCCACACAGAGGGCCTTGAACTTTATTCTCTCCTGAACCGGGAGCCAGTGTAAAGAGCGCAAAGCAGGCTTTGCAGAGCAGCGGTGGCTAGTGCCGATAAGCAGTCGTGCTGCCGAGTTCTGAATAGTCTGCAGTCTAGCGACTACTGAGTTGGGGGCCCCCAGATATAGGGAATTGCCAAAATCTATTCTGGACAAGATCAAAGCCTGTATCAGTAACTTTTTTGCTCGGAATGGAAGAAGGGGAGTACTTTACGGATCATTTAAGCAGACCGTAGCATGTGGCGACTGTCTTCCTTGCTTGGGTTTTAAAGGAGAGATCTTGGTCTAGCCAAATGCCTAGGCTCTTTATTTCAGATTTTGGAACTGGGGCCCTACCCATACAGTCAGGCCAGAGGGCATTGAAATTCACATTTAAGTGATTGCCAAGCAACATCAGCTCGGTTTTGTCGCCATTAAGTTTGAGATGAGAAAGACTCATCCATTTAGCCACTTCCTTCAGACAGGAGTGTAGGTCAGTGGGCGACTGGTCGGCTTGATTCAGTGCTACGACCAGCTGCGTGTCATCAGCATAGGATACTATGTGGATCCCGAAAGGGGCGACAATATCCGCCAAAGGGGCCATATAAACATTAAAGAGTGTTGGACTCAGGGAGGAGCCCTGAGGGACTCCACACTGCAAGGGCAAAGGATCTGAGGTGATGTGATTTTCAAACACCTGAAAGAGCCTTCCTTCCAAGAAGGATTGAAGCCAAAGAAGAGCTTGGCCTGATACTCCTACCTTTCTGAGACGGTGAACCAGAATTTGATGGTTCACCGTGTCAAAGGCTGCGCTCAGGTCAAGGAGGATAATGGCGGATGAGCCTCCTGAGTCGAGGATCTTTCTAGATTCCTCCGCAACCATTATCAAAGATGTTTCAGTTCCTTGACGAGGACGGAAACCTGTTTGGGATGGATGGAGTAGATCATGGGACTCAAGAAACACAGAGAGTAAATGATTAACATATTTTTCTGCTATTTTGCTCACTCCAGGGAGGAGCGAAATAGGTCGGTAATGCCTAGATCATTGGGATCCAGATGGGGTTTCTTTATAAGTGCTTTGACCATGGCTCTTTTCCACTCGGGGGGACCAGGCCCGAGGCGGGGAGGCATTGATCATACTAAGGATGGGGGAGCAGTTATGGGTGCTGCCATTTTCAGAATATTAAGTGGTGCAGGGTCAAGGGGCGACCCACTTTTCACAGAAGCTAGAATCGGTAAAAAGGTTTCCAGAGTCAAAGGAGTAAAGGTCTCCAGGAGGGGAGCATTCGTGGCTCGGCTAGAGTCAGTGATGTTGGATATAAAAATATTATCTTTCACGGGGAGGAGTTTAAGAATATTTTGCACTTTAAGGTAGAAAAATTGTGCAAGATCGTTACACCGGCGTCCGGAAAAGTCAGGAGTCGTACTTGAGAGTCCTGGAATTGAAGAGGGGCGGGGAACAATTGATAGAGCTAGAGCCTGGGAGCACCTTGTGGATAGTCTTACAGCCCAGACACAGACATGGACACACCAAATGGTTCCCTCTTATCTGCTGAAGACTCAGGCAGTGAAAGCTCCTAAGCTCCCTCAAGCTCAGAACTGGGTACCATGAGTGCAGATCTGAACACACTGGGGATGATCCGATAACTAAACACCCAATATAAGGGTTTATGTACGAGACAGCATGGCAGCGGGTAGGGGGAGATTGATATGGGGGTGGGGGGAATTGTTTGTTTATAGCTGAGACGAGCTTATACTATGTTAAGTTATGGTATGCACATTCGCTTTGTATGATGGAATGTTACCGTCAAACTATTTACTCTTAACTAATGCAGTGAAGAAGGACATGACTGCTCCTGATATAACGTGCCCCGACTGCTATTGTATTGTATTAAAACAATAACATTTTGTTTAAAATGAAAATGAGAATGGTGTCAGAACTCGCATATTCACTCACCCATCAACCTATACATTCCTCTCATTGAGTGAAGCACTGGTTCCAGAAATCTGTCTGCCATTACATGCCACTCATGCCTTAACTGCAAATATCCTGTGAGAGATGAACGCTTCTTCTAGTCTGCTCTGTGGATATGCGCTTTGGGAAATGGAAGATTAAACATATTGCCATCTGTCTGAGAGGGAAACTTGCTTTGCTACTGCCATGTGGTCCCTGTTCTTTGAGAACAGGTTGCACTGCTTCTGCCTAATCTGAACTTGACCTGTGATGCGAAAAGCATGTGCTGATGCCATTCTAGCTGTACCTGTCCTCTGAAGGAGGGAAGCTTGTATTGTTTCTGCACAAGATGTACCTGTTCTGTGAACAGAAGTGTTTCCACTGCTGTTGCCCCATCTTACAAAAATCAAAAGTGTATTTTGAATGCACTCCCAGATCAGTCAAGATCAGTGTTGGGTCCAGGGCACAAGCTAGTTGTAGGCCCCTGACCCAGAGTCCCTGGTTTCAATCACAGCTCCCCAGCTTGACCAAACTGTGGCCGTAGGCAGTTACTTTTCTTCCATCTGCCTCCTTTCCTGCGGGTGCAGAGACAGAATATGGAGTGAAAAATATCAAATTGCACAAATATCGAGTCATTAATATCGTGGTTCAGAAACCTCGACAGGAAGAATATCGTGGTCAAGAATATCGATTTAAGGTGAATAATATTGATTTTAAAAATATCAAAGTGTTTAATATCGTTTCCAAAAATATATTAGTTAAAAATATTGTTTTTTTATTGATGTTATGTATTTTAGTATATATTTTATATGTATGAGTTGTATGTTTTTTTGTATAAGAATTGTTTGTATTTTTAATATATGTGTTACATTTTTAGTAGTTAATATTTATTTTTTTATTTGAATTTTGCGTTTTTAGTTCCATAGCAGGTTGTGGGTTTATAGGGGAATAAGATGGGAAGTAATTTAATTATATTAAATTTAATAATTATTTTTTAGTTATTAATATTTGTTTAATTGAGATGTTATAGTGTTAAATGTGTGAAGTAATTTATTATTAATTAATTAATAATTGGTTGATAATTAATTGTAATTAAATAATTGGTAATTAATTATGATAATTGTGTAATTAATTATTTTAGGTGTGTGTTGTGGTGTTTATTGGTGTAAAGGGTGGGAAATAATTTATTTTTAATTTACGAATTAATTCTTGGCTGTTCATTAATTTTAATTAATTAATTGGTCATTAATTATGGTAATTGTGTAATTAATTTGAGGTGTTTGTTGTGGTGTTTATAGGTGTAAAGGGTGGGAAGGGTGGGAAGTACACCCACCGACACAACTACTAACGTCAAATCACCCCAGCAACCCGCCCATCGACTATCAAAACGGGGAAAAAAAGACTTCGGAAATCCCATAATAGGCTCACAGAAGAGCCCAAAAAAAACAATTTGCAACTATTTTACAAACAATAAACCAGTGATAGCACAGGCCCCGAGCACAGCGCTCACCGTCTCCACCAGTCAGACGCAAGCAGCCCAGTCCACAACGTCCCAAAAGGACTCTTAAAAGTAAAACGCTCAATAAAAACGGAGTCACCACAAGCCCCAAGGCATTCCCCACACCCAACATCTCAGGATAAAATTGGAGACACTGGAAACAGGCAATTACAAACCAATGAAGAGCTAACAACTGTTACCAGGTCTGCCACAACCACGCCCTCCCAAAAGCACCCACCAACCACCGAACCCTCTTCCCCACCTCAACCGATGATCAACAGTCCAGGCTCACATCGCGCAGCTAACCCCACCAAAGAACTGGAGCACCAGTTTCCGGCAATTCCATCCAGTCAACTTCCTTTGGCGTGTATGCGCAAAACAGTTTTTACCTCAGCATCAACCAACCAAGTCAGTGAGCAAGCCTCCCCTCGCACAGTATATCAATTTCTCAACGATCACTAGAAGTTAAGCTTAAGCCATCTAAGTCCATACCCGCTGAAATCCACAACCCAGCCATAGACACCAATGAAACCAAACTACTGTTAACACCAGAGTACGTCTCTCAAGTCCCGCATGACATATTAAACCGCGGGAACATAATCCGGCTCTTCAAATCGAATCCGGACCTGTGCAAGCTGGAATCAAAAGATATCCTCGCCGTTGAATTTAAACCTAGCATTGGCCCCCAAACGGGAGAATCGACTCTAATTACACTAGCATCTAAAGCCACAAGGGAACTGGTTCAATCTAAAGCTGACCAATTCAAAAACTGGGGAATAATTATAGCAATGCCCCGAGTTCCCCGATACCCTTCAATACTCGCACCTAGCCAGGCCCCAGCTTCAAGTACAAGCCACACCCCCTTTTCAATTCTAAAGTCAGCCAGAAGCCGCTCTCCAGTCGGCAATGATGAGCGCAGTGAAGTCCAGCAAACCATCAGAAGTGCAGACTGGTCATGGCTGCCAGCAGCCCTATCCCAAAGCAGGATCAACTGAAATAACTTGGAACACGGTCTAACAATCTGTTCCTGGAACATCAATGGTCTTTCGTCGAAACTGCAATATCCAGACACACTCGGATTCTTTAAAAAACACGACATTATTTTTCTCCAGGAAACTTGGCTATCAACGAGCAACCCAATTGAAGGGTACCTGGAATTTATATCGCCAGCCACAAGACAGAGCAAGTTTGGCAGACTGTGCGGTGGGCTGTCTATCTACGTGGCTACTAGACTGTTAGCACGTATCAAACAGCTAAAATTTGAAGTTGACTGGGTCACTGGCATTGTGGTCGGAACATTTTCAGCAGAGAGCAAGCTACTACTGCTAAATGTTTACATCTCTCCATGCACCAGTGAGAAAAAATCCAAACTGGACTGCCTGATCGAAATTTTATGCAACATCTTAAGCACATATGGCAGTATACCATATTTAATCTCTGGAGACTTTAATACCAACCTCTTTCATAACCAGTTTGAAGACCTAGGGATCATCCTTCCAGCGGTCCCCTCACATCTCGCCTCACAAACATTACCGCCAGGACTCAGATCGTCTAAATTGGGCGAATATGCAGTCCTCCAATTCAGCAGAATAGGCTATATAGTAATAAACGGTCGCTCATCTACAGATACCCCCCGGCCTGGACAAGAACTAACGGCCTAACCCATTCATTTTTGGACTTTACATTAGGAAACAGTGAAATGCTCACCTTAATTGTGTGCCATTACATCGCAGCACTGGGGGAAAGTGACCATGGACCTCAAATAATAACATTATCCCTCAACATGCCACACCATCACGCACTTGCTCACACGATATCAGACAGTCACTCGGAGAATCTAAGGCGAATGAAATGGTCGTCCAGTGTTGTCCCTACTGTCATGGAGAAATGCGGTCATCTTCTACGTTTACAATGTGAAAAAGATGTGCCTATTATCGACGGCTGGGAAGCGCTTGTGAACAGTTTATTAAATTAATTTCCATCTAAATCTTACCCCCGGTCAGATCCACCACAACTTCGCATTTCACCTGCAACAAAAACGTTAAAATTACTAAGAAACGCTGCTCTACGCCGGGCCAGAAAAAGCCCGGGAAACGTAATTTTATTCAACAACTACAAGCAAGCTCAAAAAGCTTTCAAGGCATCCGTGCACAGAGACAAACAATCCGCATGTTGTAACGGAAGAATGGTCAAAGATAAGTGGTATCTTCAAGTAGTTTATTAGGTAAGGTACAGGAAGAAAAGAGGCAATGAAGTAATGAAGTAAGATACAAATGAACGAACCCCAACAGGAGCAGCCTCCTTGCTGCTCAGCCCTACACTCAACTGACATTCACCCACGCATACAACACTCTATGACATCATCCACTCATACTAACATTCTACACACATCCACTGGCTGAGCAGCAAGCTGGAAGCAGATACCACACTTCTTCCCCTTTAATAACAACAGAAAAGAAGAAGTAAGAAATGAGCATAATAACACTACAATGAAAGACAAGCAAATACCACACTTCTTCCCCCTTTAATAACAACAGAAAAGAAGAAGCAAGAAATGAGCATAATAACAACACTACAATGAAAGACACAAGAAGACAACATGTAAATGACATTAGGTATCTAACTAAGAACATACCGTAATAATGTAGACATGCAATGAGAACATAAAGAAAATGAAGACCATGTACACATTGACAAAGAGTAAACCACACCCATCTTCCCGCTTAAAGAGAAAACACAGATTAATTAAAAAATAAAAATAATCATGTGTAGGGAGTGCAGAGAAGAAGAAAAGCAGGAAATAGTAACAAGATAAGGAGATACTAACAAAGTACGGAGATACTAACAAAGTAAGGAAAGACAACAATAGCGCATCAATAGTGACGTAACACACAGAAAAAAGAATTGACGCTCCAATATCACCACCAAAACATACCAGTTGGCCAGACCAGTAAGGAGATGGCAAGTAGAAACAGCAATAGAAAAAACAGACAGTGCAGATAAAAGACTAGAAAAACACTCTCAAAATGTATAAGAGATCTGAAAGGAAAACTCATTTGGATTTAGAAAATACAAATGAGAATAATAATTTTACACAAAGTAAAATCAACGTACAGGTACCATACCATGTAAGATTGAAAATACAGAGTGTCATAGATCCCATGAACAGGAATATGTAAATAAGATACAATATTTATGGAAACATAGGCTATTACAACACAATTACAAATATAACATATGCCCTAAAGGAAGGGACTGTAAAGTAATGTAACGTAAAGTAATGTAAACCTCTAATGTATGTAAGAAACATTGTGAGTGACGAATCCACAAACGGAAGGATAAGGCACATGTAAAGTAAGGTAACATAATAGATAGCAGTGTAAGTGACCTGACAAGTCACGAAACATGGCAAAGTAACATACCGTAATGCATAACAGTGTAGGTGACCTGACAAGTCACGTAAAATGGCACAGTAACGTACCGTAATGATAACATTATAAGTGATCTGAAAAATCACGTAACATAGAAGCAAAATCGCTCAGTAGATCTCAATAAGGAATTCCATATGGAATTTTTAAATCAAGTAACGTTGCAACAAAACTATAATAGGAACAATGAAGATTCTCCTACAAGAAGTTGAGAAGGAAGCACTGTAAAGTAAATATACAGCCAGTAGGCTATTAAAACAGATGCTCTAAGCAATGTAAATTCTGACACTGTAATTTCTGACACTCTAAAGTACTGTAACGTAATGTAAAATAACACTAACAATATGTTACAAATAAATGTCAGCGTAAAATGCAAGAACACAAGGATGGTATACATTTTAAACTTTAAGTAAGGTTGCAAGAAAATAAAAAGATAAAACAAATAAGGTTGTCACCGTAGTCATGGTAGAATGCAGCTGACGAATTAAAGCGAAATGGAACAGTACCTTGCGAAGTAACGGGTGACCTTTGCAGAAAAGTTGATGCAAGTTAAAACACTGAAGGAAGTGTATTTAAAGTGCCAAGAACGAGTAGACTTTATTTCCATGTATAGGTGCAGTGATGAAAGATAACCGCTAGGTGGCACTGTTGGAAAAGTGAAAATACAGTACTTCGAGCGTGCCCAAAAGTAATAAGGTGAACAATTATCGAATTAGAAATAAGGAAGGTTTCGCTAACTGGAAGTGCACCCAAGGCGATACATGACTGTAAAAGGGAAACAGCAGATCGACGTGATGTTGAAAGTTCCGAAAGGAGACGGCTGGTCTCAAAATCCATGTGAGGGGGCAGCAGGTTTAAAAATACAAAGTGAAACAGTACCTTCCTTTTGAAGATCGCTTGGAAGGTCCGCTCCCAAACGAGACGGTGTAACTGAGGGCACAGGAACAAGATGAAAGAAACTTGCAGCAAAGTAGTGGCATCGATGCTTGAGGCATTGGGAGCACTACTCTTGAAGTACGGAACAACGTGGTTGGCAGAATGGTTGGCAAAAGCACAATGGAAAACATGCAGACTGGAAGCACTGTGCCTAATGCGTAAGATGGCGGCACGTTTTGACGGTGAGCCGGGTGGCTCACGGCAGAGATGCTCCAAAGGTTGCCGAAGGCATAGGTGACGCCTTGAAGAATCGTCACAGAGGGGGATCCACGCGACGAAGGCTCGAGGTATGGAGGTGCCTCGCGCTATCTTTGAATGTGGCAAAGCATTAACGGTTATTACCAAGTGTTGACATGGTACTCGGGAAAATGTTTTTATTTTGAGAAATATAGGTAGAACACAAAAGTGAGACAGACCTGCAGTGGATGGTAGTGACTGTCCAGTCACGCTGTCATCGGTACTGGTTAGTCACAGCTTGAGAGGGCCGCATCATTTGTAGAGAAGCGTATGAGATGCATGGCTTTCTCGTGTGACAGTTGACCTAAGAACGACCAGATGGCATATGAAATGCGATGAAACTGCAGTAACGTTAATTAACGTAAATGGAGAAACAAACAGGCAGCTCTTCAACAGCATCTGAGGCAGGCAGTAGAGAGGAAAACACAGCAGGGCTGGCACATCTGGAGTTGAGGGCGACCGGTGGAAGGTCACTGTTGGGGTTCGTAGGGTGCCAGAAAGCTTTAAAGTATGTAGGTTGCCAGGATGCCTTAAAGTTCATAAGTAGTTACAAGATCATACCTTGTAGTTGCTTCGTTTTTCAAAATTCAGAAGTCCTTGAGGAAACACATGTAGGTTCTTCAGATCGTCGCCAGTGTTGTAACGGAAGAATGGTCCGAGATAAGTGGTATCTTCAAGTAGTTTATTAGGTAAGGTACAGGAAGAAAAGAGGCAATGAAGTAATGAAGTAAGATACAAATGAACGAACCCCAACAGGAGCACCCTCCTTGCTGCTCAGCCCTACACTCAACTGACATTCACCCACGCATACAACACTCTATGACATCATCCACTCATACTAACATTCTACACACATCCACTGGCTGAGCAGCAAGCTGGAAGCAGATACCACACCGCGTCAGACCAGTTCTGGTTGAAGTTAGTTTACGCCAGCAAAAGGTCCAACACAAAGTTATTCTGGTCCCTTGTGAACAGAGGCCCACTAGGAGGCAGAGGACACAGCAGCGCAAACATAAGTGCTGACGACTGGACTGAGTTTCTATTTAATCACTTTAGAGAACATTTAAGCAGGACAGAGCACCCTAGCCCCCACTCGACATCCAAATTTTGGCCACCACTCACCGAAAACCACTGCACAGGCAACACCGGGTCCACTACTACAGTTGAAGGTGTCCTGGATACACCCATAATTGAGAGAAAGGAGCCACAAAACGATTCAACCCCAGAGATGCTGACGACACACAGAGTTTTAATAAACACCATTGCCCAGATAATTAGGAAAGGCAGGTCAGACGGAGCCCCCGGCCCCAACGGACTACCTCAGGCCTTGTTCAAGTCAGATGAAACGTTGTGGTCAGGTCTCCTTGCACCACTGTTTTTACATTGCAGGCTCAATGACCACATCCCGGATTCCTGGAAAGGTGCCGTCATTCATCCCATCTACAAAAGTGGTAAAAGAGATGACCCAAAAAATTACAGAATGATAGCCCTTCTTGATATCGAATCCAAATACTACGCCAGCATTTTACTAGAAGAACTGTCAACCTGGGTTGAATCAACACAGCGTCTCCCCTTCAACCAGACCGGCTTCGTAGCTAATTCCAGGCACAACCAGCAACTTATTGACATTAACTGTTTTGATGGAGAAGGCAGACGTTCGTCGTATGCAACTATACTGCTGCTTCGTCGACTTCAAGGCGGCTTTTGATCGGGTGCCACGCAGCCGCCTATGGCAAAAATTAGACCACCGGGGTATACCCCCGGCCCTCTTACAAGCCATAATACAACTCCACACACAGACCTGGATAAGGATAAAGTTGGGCGACGGGTCCCATGTTTCAAAAAAGATCCAAACAGGAAGCGGTGTTAAACAAGGCTGCGTCTTGGCGCCCCTTCTTTTAACCTGTTTATCTCTGACCTATCCCCTATACTTGACAAGGTTAACTCCCATCCGCCTCAACTGGACGGAACCCGCATCAGGAATCTGTTATACGATGACAACCTTGTGTACTGAGCCACACAAAGGTAGGCCTGCAGAGGCTTCTTGACGAACTCCTTCCCTACACACTTGACAATGCTCTCGAATTGAATCTGTCAAAAACAAAAATAATTCATTTCAGCAAACAGAAGCAGCGGAAAAGCAGGTGGTTTTTCAATAATAAAAGTATCGATACAGTGCCACACTATAAATATTTGGGAATTTTCCTTGACTCCAGAGGTTCCTTCACAAAACAAAAAGATGCCGTCAAGGCTAAAGCACTGTCGCTGGAGGTTGCGTTGGCAAAACTTTCAAAACATCTACTAGGGCCAAGCCTAACTCCTCTGCTCAAGGTGATGAAGGCCAAGATCACCAATTCCTTATCATACGGTCACGAGATTATGATGGGCTCAACAAACATCTTATTAAATAAATCAACCACCAGAATCTTTAAGCGAGCATGGCGCCTGCCGAGGTCTTAATCTCCGGCACAAGTCAGATTAGAACTCGGCCTGCTAGATCACAACGGCGTCGAGGCTGGTGCTTTTATTAAGTTCTGCAATAGACTGCGCAACTTCCGGGATGGCAGTCTTGAGACCAAACTCTGGAATTAAATATCGACCAGCACATTTAGCCAAAAATATCGGCACCACTTGGCCCACTCCCTACAGCTACTCGGAGTCACGGAATATTGGGGAACAAATCCACCACAACAGGCATTGAAGACCGTAATTAAGCGAAGCGTTCGGCTCTGGTCTTTCCACTCCGACAGGGCAAAATTATCCAGAAGGAAACATGCCTGGGCCGTTGTCTCCGATTATAAACCGGGGATTGAGTCATCCTATTTATCAAGCACATACTCACTCTTTTGGAAGGTTAAGTTCAAGGCTAGGTGAGTGGCCCTTCTTAAAGTATTTGCCACAATGGCGGCGCCTCAGTCTCAACATCGAATGCAGGGAATGCGGCTACCACTCCGAAAGCTTGGAGCACATAGCCTGCACATGCCCAGCTCTGCTAAATCACAGAAGGACTTTATTGCGAGCGGAGTGGAACAAACTATGAGCTCGCACATGTCGTCAGGCCATAATAGCAGCTATGAACCAAGAAAATACAAAGCTGAACATTCGGTTCACCAAATTTGTCATCAGAGCTGCTAAAATGCTGGGGAAAGAGAAGGCAGCAATACTTCCGCCGGTTGGCCTTGCCATTTCTTTGTAATAAAAACTCTAGCGGCCGCCGGCCCTTCAGCTAGGCCTACCTGGACACTGTTTTCAGCATGTTAAAACTAGCTGGCATATTTATTTGTCCCTTCTTTTAGATTTTCTTAAAACCATTCTGTGACTGTTATGTTATTCAACGAGCCTGATCCGTAAAAGACAAATGCATATTCGGACAATTTTTAATTTCAACCCATTTTTATCGCAAGATTATTGCACTGTTTTTGCACTAAACGGGGTCCTTTTTTGTTTCTTTTTAAATTTTTGTATATGTATTCATGAGTCACATGGTTTTAACATTTTGTTATGATTTTTAGTAATCAAACAATAAATTTGAATTGAATTGGGTGGGAAGTGATTTATTTTTAATTTATGAATTAATTTTTGGTAGTTAATTAATTTTAATTAATTGGTAATAAATTATGGTAATTGTGAAATTAATTTTAGGTGTGTGTTGTGGTGTTTATTTGAGTAAAGGGTGGGAAGTAATTTTTATTTAATTAATAAATATATAGGGGCTCATTACGATGGCGGGCGGAAGCACAACCGCCGTGCTGGCGGATGCAAAAACCACCAGTTACCGCCGGCACGCAGCAGTCCACACGCCCACCCAATTACGATGCGAAAAGTAGGCCAAACACCGCCGGCAAGCCAGCAACACCGTCCGCCATCAAAGTGCGCCCGTACACGTAGCGGCGCAGCTAACTGACACACACCGTCCGACGAAACACGTCCCGCCCGGCGCATAAATTACGATGCCGCAAACAAACGGCTCCCACGGCCAAGAGATACCGTACGACAAACCGAAGCGGTAACACGGATGCCGAGCACGGACAACGAAGAAGCGGCTCCCCGAGCATGAATCCAGCACTGCAGGCCCTCCCCATGCTCCTGCTGATGCACCACCAAGGACGCAACGTACCGCGGAGACGCAGGTAGGCACACACACAACAAGTGCACGCAAACAGCGCACACAGTGCAAGGGCGGAAAAGCGGACAACCCCCACCAGCGCGTGTACACTACACATCCACCATTGCATCCACATATGACACACAGGCCAAATCGTAACATCGCGTAACACATGTGTACACACCACCTGGGACTAGGAACCAACGACCCCGTCACGGCCCCAAAGCGGCGATGACGCCGCCACACATGCGCACAAAGCAGAGGCCAACCGCAGCGCCATGCATGCGTCGCACACAGACACAGGGACACAACCAAGCAGCACACACATCAGCCCCACCCCGAACGCACATGACACGTGACAGGCCTGCCACAGACATGTCCCCAACGCCCAATTCACGGACAACACCCAACGCCACACAACCGACGCACACATGTCAGTGAAGACACGCAACAGCAGGACACACCCCAGTGTAACAAACATGGCGTAGCACACAGCGGCGGCAACACCAACTAGGAGAAGCAGGGCCCCTTCGGGAAGAGGAACGCCAGTACCACACTGAAACACCCATACCACCCTGCACATATGAACAAGACATATAAACGGAACACCAAAGAGCCCGGGGACCGACAACAGGTGGCCCAAGAATAACATTCACACACAAGGCCCAACGCAGAGCGGAAAGGCAGCCTGCCGCCCACACAAGGGAGAGCAGACAGCACTGAATGACCTTCCATTCCAACTCCGAAACCACAGCCCTACGACAGAAGCCGGTGAATACAGCCATTGTCCAAGAATAGACCAACACAGGCTTGCCGAGGAGACCGACCACAGGGCAGATAGCGCATATCACAGAAGCACACAACGGACGGGGAAGAAAGAAGAAAACACTCCCCCATGTCGGCCACATGCAAGTTAATTGGAAGGAGTCACACATCACTGACCTTGAACTGTCTGAGAAGCATGTGGGAAGAGGGCCCGTGTCCTCCAAACAAGCCAACAGAACACAAGTCCTGTCTCCCTACGACTACACAGAGCTCACAGCAACCTCGGAGCGTGCACATTGCAGACTGCACACACAGCCGGAGCACGCTGCAAAATGGCAACCGCAACACACCTACCCAACTACGCCGAACAGCTCAAGCTGTACAAAACCAACCTGTTTCATACATTGGGATGCGATCTCCTGTCCCTGCTGAACGTAAGTTACCGACTGACTTACCGCATCACATTGTTCAGCTGCGTCATGCCCGTCTTCTACTGTCGGAGGTGTCCCTACCAGCATCCCGTGGAGATATGCCTCTCCAACCCGGCATGTCTGAAGGCGGACCTGCTACCACTACTCCTCCCTCTGGACGCACACGACAGGGCCTGCTCTGCCTATGGGGGCATGGCGTATGTGGCCAACATCGCACCCGCACTGAAATGGGACCACTGTGCCTCCACCACGACGGATCATCGAGAACAGCTACATCGAATGTCACCCAGCATGCCCCATCATGGTCCTCCAAGGGACAACTTACGAACAACACCTTGACAGCCACCATCCGCTACATTGGCTGGCAAACATGTACACCACCAATGACATGGAAGCCCTGCTGGACGGCATCGCATACCTGACAACCTGTAAATTCGTCGGACCACAACGCAGGTTCCCCGATTGACCTATGATGTCCAACCCCGCACCCATGCTTAGCTTCCGCACGGACTGGCCAGTCACCACCACAACAGCCATACCAAACGACCGGCAACTGTAACCACACCATCAACGACATCGCCATGACATCGGATATGACCGGGACATGCACACTGTTCCCCATCACATCCAGGAACACCGCATGCATCGTGGGAGGCAGTGGTATGGGCTCTGTGTATCGCACCCACATGGACGGAACTGCACGAACAACCAGGACACGACATGGATCCAGCGCCCATGGACACACACACCGCTCAGTGGACATGAATAGGTCGCCTGGAGTCTGTGGGTGCTGCACCCCTCCCACCCCCGCCCCGGGAATCCCATACCAGGACCTTTGCATGGACGACAAGTGCATACAACAACAACACGACCCCAGTGACTGTGACATGTCCAGTAACCACCACAGTGCAACAACAAGTGGCACGCCGCTGCATGCACGCAAGCACATGCCCTGATGTCATCTCACATGCACGCGTGCATGAGGAACAACCGCAGCAAACCTGTCACATGGAACTGAGATGGACTGTGCACATGATGCCAAGCGGTCTGGTAGGCTACATGTATACCGTCTGTGTCAAAGTCCGCAGCTCCGCAGCTATACGTAAATGTACATTAGCACAGCCTTGGCCAAGCAGATGTCACTCTGAAGCCCACATCCCACATGCAACAGCCAATTACATGTAACCCCACACCCTATCCCATTTGCAATCATGCTCAGTATATCCTCAACATGTATTCCGCTGCCAGTAGTGTCCACTATACTGCATCACAGAGGACAGAAGACTCAATATAATGTTTGAAACCAAAACTGTCTCCGCTGACTCATTTCACAAGTACGAATGAGAGAGGATGAGAGTATGTGAAGTACACGGCAGTCGTGACATGACCATGTAGTCCACTGGTATTGGATGTCAACGCAAATGAGTAGCACAACTGTGGAAGACACACATGTGTCGTGTGAAGTCGTATGGACGCAGTGCTCAGGTGGGTGGGTGTGACGGGTAGATGCGCACATGCCAAGTTGGAGCACGCCGTGTTGGGAGGGGTCATGAACAGTACACCACCGCTTCCCTGGGCATTGTGAGAGGACACCTGTCGGGGGGGAGTGAACACGTGTGTGCACAGCAGCCGGGCACACGTACAAAGCGGTACCAGGCGCACCTCAGCCCACCCTCTGTGGACAAGCTGGATCCTGTTGTGCGCCCGCCATGCCCCTTGACAAGGCACACACAGCCCCAGTCGACCAGGTGTAACCCCAACATAGTCAATCCGCACAGGCGATACAGGGCACGGGATGGCAGTGGAGCATGGTGTGTGAGAGGTCTCCTCGCGCTCCTCCTGGTCATATCACGCAGGCAATAGAACCTCAACGTCTAGCATGGCACAAGTCAAATGGAAGTGTAGGGGGACGCACCACAGCACGAGCAGCACTGACGTCACGGGAGGTGGCTCGCACCATCCCATCCATTGCCCATCATACCAACCACGCCACATGCCATTGCGACTAAGTGCAAGCGCGTGCGCCACCACCCCGAGCCCTCCCCAGAGAGGCCAAAGAGTGAATGTGTGGGCCATCAGTCACAGACGGACGCGGCATGGCCGCAAGGGCAGCCACAGCCACTGGGTGTCGCAGGTGGCGGATCCGGAAGGCGAAGACTGTGATGCATAGTCCATGCAGGCCGGGTCTCCATTTGGGGCACCACGCAGGTGGACGGCGTCCCGCAACACATCATACCCTGAGTTAGCC
>CAWUFW010026716.1:0-31388 GCA_963921515.1 Calotriton arnoldi
GCAATTGTTGAATAAGGAAAGCGAAACAATCCAATGTGACCATTTCGGCATGTCGTAAACAATAAGCCCAAATAACATATTAACAGAATTACATGAGCATTGTATATGATATGACTATCACTTACAGTTGTAAAGTTTTGTGCACTGAGCGGATCGTCTTACATGTGATATAACATAATGTTTAGAACACGTAATTTAGTGTCTTGACGTCAAGTACCATTACTGAATTATCATATGGTGTGCCACACTGTCATACCAACCTTTACAGCCACTCAAGGCACAACTGTCAATCGTTTACCCTGAATACTTCATCACACATGTATTATGAATGCTATATATTATGTTCTTGACTATGTAAATAATGTGGAATAACTGTCCTGACGTACAATTCCATACAATGGGCTAGCGCAAAATGGGTGAGTTCATTATACCCACCAAAACGCACACCGTAGGCAATCGTCTTGGCGCTGTTATGTACAATACATAGCACAGACCATGCAAATGGCACACGAGATCACTGTCCTTTAACAATATGGTTATCGGACACAAGTAAGTGCGCATTAAAACTAGGACACCCAGCCAGTCCCCACACTCAACAGAATTATCCAATTCATTACAGTATAAAATTCCGCAATCTATAAATAATATCCACGCATAATACATGCCCCTCGAACTTGGATGGGCCTTATACACGCGTCAGGCAGCAGTCTGTTTTTTGGTTTTCATTACTGATAACAGAAATACAGATCTCATCCGCTGATCACACTCCACAGTCGGGCCTGAACATAGACTTTTGGCGGGAAGGCAAGCCAGTCTGTTTTTTGTTTTCATTATGGATAACAGAAATACAGATCTCATTCGCTGATCACACTCCACAGTCGGGTCTGAACATAGACTTTTGGCGGGAAGGCAGGCCTTTATAAATCCAGAGCAAGCATTGATCCCTTGTCATCGTACCTGAGCAGACAGACACACGCTGTCCTGCTACTTCGAAGGATTGCCACAGGCTGCAGTTGATTCATTCTCCATAAGAGGTAAGCGGGCCTACGCCCTGTGCTTGAATGCTGTCAGCGCGGTGCTACATCACGTTTTCCCCGAGCGCACATTTTTTAATGCATTGACCTCTTCTTTTAGACACCAAAGTGATAATATTCTCACCCTCCATATGAAAACATATGAAAAAGTATGGCCTCGTCGTGATTGACGACAGAAGGAAGTAGCCTGCTTCCATGCATGCGCTCAGAATCGGAACTCGGAAAAGCGCTGAGCCTTTATTAAATATATTTGCACCCCATTACAAGTGTCCCCGTACTTTTAGCAATGCACATGCTCCCTCCCCTCTCTACAGACCCGTCTTGACAGCGCTTTGATCGTGCCATCTTCCACACACGTGGATCCTCACATTGTGCGCATTCACGTAATAGCCAGCTCACCACCCACCTCACACTTGGGGTAAGTTCCAGGTCTGTTCCAAGTTGCAATACTATGTCATGCCTCCAACCCCCACTTTTTGAATGCTAATTACTCGTTTCTCTCACGTGTGTAGCTCCCGGCTGGGACCCATGTGAGTATCCCTTTTTATCCTTTGCACGGTTCCACACCCTCCATACGAGCCGGTCCATTACCCTTCAGGTACTATACAAACGAAACCTTAGTTCCACCACATAATACCAGTTGCTTAAAATGAGCCACATACTGACATTATCCCTCATCTTCTCATAGGTGTCCCTACGATCATAGGTCCTGAAGAGACCCTACACTGCACACAGGGTCGAAACGCCGTCGACAAGTTGCATAAACGAACCATTGTCCACCAGCACTGATCACTGTATCTAGCGCTGTATACTGTACATATATATGTAAATGGTCGTTTATATTAAGCATTGGAAACCTTGTATATATTTCACATATATGTCACTAATGTTCTAGGTTCCGTTTTTCACTGGGACACCTTTCACTCAGAACCATATGTCCAAATGCACTATTGTGTAACAGTATTTCATTTCAAGGATTATATAAATATTTTTGAGTCAAAAACAAATCAGAGGTGTATTTACTTCCTTCTCTCTCCAATATCTCTATAACCCAATATATTGCCATTGTGCTCATATACATTGAGATTACTTCATTAAGTGTCCATAGGAGCCTTTGTCCTTTGATAATAAGTTTATTACCCTGGTTCCGCGTGAGTAGGGTTCCCTTGTTCCTGTCCTACTATCCTGAAAGTATGGCATGAATCCGGCCCTCCTATACCTACTTTGCCCACACGACTGCCATAAATTAACCTAACAACATTACATTGTTGTCAGCCTTTTTCCAAAAGTAAAATGTCTTGGAGACCACACTACCAAGTGAGCCACAAAGAAGCAGTTCACTGCTCTAGAGTTTTGCCTAATCCAGTGCCAGTGCACTAAGCACCCAACACAAGAGAGAACGCTGAAGAATAATTCTATTTCAATTATGTTAGCAACAGAATATTGGAAGATATAGGAAGGTTTGTGGAGCCAAGGTGGATGCTTGAATGGTTATGTCAGGTTCTTCACTCCATTCATCTATAAAGATGTTCTTCCAGGGCGGAATATCTTACAAATGGCGATCGAAAACCTACATTCAAGAACAGTTACTTGAAGGACAAGCACCAGCCTGTATTATAGGCTCACAGTTGATTGGTACCAAGAGGTACTGTTCCATTGTGACCTAGGTCTCAATTTCATAAAGAAAAGGACATTACTTTAGGAAAGTTTCAGTTGTGGTCAAGACAAATGGTCTCATATGTTAACGCATTTCAGGGCATGAGGCACAGTGTTGGACTGGTCACTGCAAGATGGGCCTGCTTGAAAGGTCCCAAGCGCGGGGCATTTTTTTTTTGTTTCATCAGCTCTGGCAGAACGAAGAACCCAGCCCACATCCTTGTCCTTTCTAGCTGGCCCATCTGGCAGTGCTAGACTGTCCAAAGGCCAGTCCAGCACTGATGAGACAGGTGTACCCCTTTTAACTATTTATCTTGGCATTATGGTGGAACCAGTAATAAGATCAGTACAGATGAAAAATGCTCAGAAAGGAGTAAGGATAAAGGGCATGACATACATAAAAGTGCTATGCGCAGGTTTGAAATGAAACAAAAGTATTCTACTTAACTTCTTACATATTATAATCCTTAACTTCCATATTTTCTTGCTCATGCTAACTCTGGGAACTGTAAGAATCTGTGACCGAGCCTTGATGTCATGTACCTATTACCCATGGCAAAGAATATAGGGCCTGATTCACAGAGCCTCCGCACTTGTGGTGGATGCTCCGCAGTCGTTGCAGGATCTCCACACTTGTGGCGGGATCCCCGCAATGAGAAACTTTAAAGTGGAGATCCTCCCACAAGTGCGGAGATCCCACAACGACTGCGGAGCCTCCGCCACGAGTGTGGAGGCTCATGGTGAATCAGGCCCTTAGAGTTTTGGAGTTCGGCCGGAATTTTGTACTAATGTTGATACTTTCAGAAGGTCATCTACTTGTGCTCCAGTGAGTGGTGCCTCCCTCCACCTGCTTGTTCTGTAGTGAAATTCCGAAGACGCGTGACCTATTCTAGAAGTTTTGTATTAGTGTATAGATGCATGGTAAGTGTTGCCTCAGGAAGCTTGAGTCCACCACAGACGCTGGAGTGATGATCCCACTCTTTTGCTCTGTGAGTCACAATACATTTTATAAATATATTTCGCGACTAATGAAAGATGTCAGAGTTTTTATATAGTCTTGGTGCATTGGTGGGTTAGTCGCAGCGACTTGACAGAGCCCAGCATCAATAGTATGACCGGTCCGGCCACACTGTGCCATGGAACGATCAAAAGTTCTCTGTAGGGAAACTTGGATGGAGGATGGCTCCAAACTCTGATCGTCGACCAGGTCCGACCGTTTTTCATGATTTGAACTTTGAATGAGTGTATTTATTGGTTTAAAATAAGTTTCTTTTTCATTACAATAAATACTGGGTTCAAGAGCATCGGTGCAGGAAATCATAAAATGAAGTGGCTGGGTAGGAATGGTGTTCTCCAAAGTATTAAAAGATAAAGGTCTGCATCAGAATATGTGGAAGAGCGGTAGGCTTGGGAGGAATCACTTAGCTGTCTGGGTCCCCGGTATAGACCCTGTAGAATAAATGCGTTTGATTGAACCCCATCAGGTTGTGACGGGAGGTGTTCCGATAGCAAGGGTGGACTTGATGGTTCCACAGGCGAAAATGTATACCATTGTCAGCCCTCCCTGGCTTACGCTGACAGACCATCTGCTCGCTTCCCAGCCTCTCTACTTTCTTCAAATCAAGCCCATCATTTAGATCAGTAGGGCGACAGAAATCATTGATGAGCCTAGCATACCATAGCAAATTATGTTTGTCATTTTCAAAAAAATCCCAATATTTTCTTTTCGTTAAGGTGATGCAGCAAGATAACGGTTGTCAGCCTCAACTGCATTGCCTGCTGCCTAAGGAATCAGCTGGGAGCCACACTCTGCCAATGAGGAAGATCTTGAAGACCAGCCTGGCCCACAAAGCTTGTGTGGGCAGTGCCGAAGGCCTCACCCTCTCCATGAGGACACAAGATCAGCAATATCCACCAGTCTTGTCATCATTACCTATGTCACTGACCCCACAAGCCCCCTGTGGCCCCAAGCCCCCAACAAATGTGGCCACCCTGGTCCTGGCTCATGTGACATAACATCTGCTGCACAGCAAGGATACACTGCCCCTGTGCCAACCCAGTCAAGGTCTCAGGAAGGAATGGAAAGGGCTGGGGAAGGACCTGCTGCAGACAGGGAGGCTCTGGGTGTGGTCAGCAGTGTGAGCATCATGAGTAGAGACCTGATGAGTGCAGCAAAGTAGCGGAGGATTGCTGGGCCAGATTATTGACCTACTAAGGGCCTAGAACGATCTCCGGGGCTGTCACAATTATATGAAAAGGGCCCAGAATATTATTCTGGAACATCATCTGAGTGTCCTAACTCTACATTCTGGGGTGGGTCAGCATGTCTTCAGAACATTGACTGCAGCAGTGTCTGATTTACTTGTCGCTTTCCATTGTCAAGTACCATCTGCAGAAACCTCTGCAACTGGCACCTCCTCTGAAAGTGGCGAACTGCCCAAGGAGCCACCTGTCACCACCCCACATTGTCACTCAGCAATTTCTATGACCCTTAGGAGGGGTTGTTCATCTCACCTGGTTGAGGACAACACCAACAAACCTACCACCAAAAGATGCAAAAAGTGATGCCCTAATATGAACGTCTGGGCTATTCTCCTTATCCACCTGATGACCACGCATTTCCTATCCACTCATTGACTGTTGCCTGGAAAAGTACTCGAAGAATTTGGCTGATCATTAATTTCTCATTCAACATGTAAGTTGACTTATTTTCTGAGAATGTTAAAGGGCGTACACTTATTTTAACAATATTTTTGATAATGTAAATAAATGCATTAATGAATAGAAATAATGTGTGTATTGAGCTCTTTTATTATTATTATTTTAGTACAAAATCGATTTTTTTAATTAAACCACACATACAGTACGTCACAGAAGTTATATTTGATATTAATGTGGTCTACACACACAATTTATTGTTTAAACAAATATATGTACATAAAACATCAATTGTGGTTTGACAAAATAAAAGTTTAATACAAAAGTGTTAGATATCAAAAAGTCCAGCAACAGAGTAGGACTCATCAACAATGTGTACAAACACATGCAGACCTTGCCGAGAATATATAACATGTGGAGGTACAGACCTAAAAGAAAAGCTGTATGAAACATAATGAAGAATGAAATATGAGTGTTCCAATGCAAGGTATATAATGAATCCACCACTTGTGAAGATATAAACTCACTGTTCCTTATTCGTAACAACTATCCCTTCGAGATACAGTAGGAACACAAATGGTAGTCTGTAGCCACACACTCAGCTATCCTCATCTTTTCCACAAACATTATACTCAGACATAGTCAGAAACGACACCAAATTTTCACAAACCAGCAATAGCTGATAATGTTAAGTTTGTGGTCTAGTCTTGGACACACACACCCCATGTGTAGGGTACATTTGATCAAACCCATGTACATTGGCATCACTCTATGACTGAGAGGAAGTGTACTGCTAATTGTTTCAGGACCATTCAACAATGGTGAGGTAACTTAGATCTCTCTAAAACAAGTATTTCTGCAACACTCCAAAGTATCCACCAATGACTTGCTAGTGCCTCGGCAGATGGCAGGATGAGACAGCCTAGAAAAGATTAAGAAGAAATATTATTACATTTATGGCTAACATTCCATTATCATTTGGCATTAAAAAAAGGTTTCTAAATCAACATCAGCGGCTGTTGAACAAAACTTATCATAATACATGGTCAACATTATATATGTGATATTGAAACTATGCTAGTGTACAGTCAAACACATTATTATATTGAATATCGTTTTTAAGATACTGAAAACACCAAATTCTGAAATAATTTTTGTAACTAGGTGATTAAATACTAATAAAGGATCTATCTATAAGGAAGACAAACAAATTACACTTTCTTTACAATCACTTACTATCGCACAAAGGTGTTTTCAATGGATTCGTGTCTGAGGTCAGTGCCTTCATCCTAATCACTGTCAATTTGCTGACCCATGTCACCAACATCACCTTGGGGTTTCCAACTGTAATCATCATCTGAGATAAATGGAATGTATCGCTGCAGGGCAGTTCTGTGAAGCACGCAACATAAAAGAACAATCTTGCAGACCTTGCCAGAAAAGTAGAGGAGGGCTCCTCAAGTCTTGAAGTCCTGAACCGAGCCTTCAGGAGCCCAAAAGCTCAACACAGAAACCGTTGTTTGCACATTGGCTTCATTGAGGCAGATTTCCCCTGGCTCTATCTGGTTCCTCAGAGGTGTTAAAAGCCAGGTTTAACTTGGATGCCCTGAAACTCCTGAAATACATACTCGCAAAAGTATGTGGACTGATGTTTAGATGGGCACAAATAACATCAGAAATTGTGTAAACATAATGGTTGAAACTTGCTACCCAAGTTTCAACCATTGGCTCCTTCCATTGGCTCATTCTCGGTGGAAGGCCATCAATTTGCTGCGGTATGCAGATGTTGCACAGCATCAGCGAATTATGGGTGGAACCTGGAAATCTTGCACAAAGACTGGTGATGTAGAGGTTCACCAGCACATTGATAGAGTGGAAATGCTTCCTATTGGGAGAGAAGTACTCATGGTCATGAGGTTGCAACATTGCAACATGTGTTTCATTATAGCAACTACAACATGTGGTATGCCTCCCACTCCATAGAACTAGGCCTTGATATTGTTCTGTGTAGCATTTTCCTTTGGAGGTTGAAGGTAGTCATTCATGCATCTTAACATAACATTGTGGAAGAGGTGTGGCGCCGCAACCAGGGCGGCTGACTCCGGAACACCGGGGCTCACGGTTCGATCACCGGCGGTAGGTTAGCCCAGCACCATGTGACACTGGGCAATAGCTCACTTAATCTTCCGACGGCCCCCAGCGCCTTGACACCCTTAGGGGTAATTGTTCGTGCTTTACAAATACCGGTATTTTCATTTTCATCAAGGACCTGGTTGAGGACATCTGAAAAAGTTGTCTGAGGCATGCCATTTAAGTCACTAATTGTGTACTGGAAGGTGCCAGTAGCACATACAAGTAACACTGTCATATTCTTTAAAATAGGTGGGATGGCAGTCTGAAGGCTGATGTTTGGCAAACTATCATATTGAAATTGTGTCAAAACCTCTATGTTGCTACAGTTCAACCAGTCCTTCTTAAAGATATGTCTTTCCTGCAATGGTCTCTAGATCTGGAGGTGGTTTGAACCCATGTTCATTATGCTGATGTTTCCTTCTCCATCTTGCCTGGGGTGGATGAAGGACATAACTGCAAAATATGAGTACACTGTGTAAATGATATAGGTACACATACATTTCATGGGCACATTTCAATAAGATTTAATTTAGCCATGTGTAAGTACAGACACTTATGACATGCCGACAATGTTAATATTTTGAAGATGTTTGTTACATTGTCTAAAATATAATCTGCCACATACATCAATATATTTCACTCAATAAATTATTTCAAAACTCACCCAATGCACACAAAAACAGTTTTCAAGATTTTTTTTTTAAAAGGTTACAATTTGATCAATTACTTAAATATTTTTTTAAAGTGTATGTGTTGACAGATTTTCAAATTCAGGCTTATTTTATTTTTCCTTTATTTTTGGAGAAATCCATTAAGGGCCAGATTACAAGTTTGGTGGCGCGGCGCTGTGTCCGCCCCGCCCCAGCACTAGCAAAGCCGTGGTTGGGCCACCTGCCAGATTACGAGTGTTGTCCATGTCTGGTGGGCTTTTTTTTAACGTTCCCATGGTTGTGCCTCAGAAAATAGGCACCGCAATGGAAATGCCAGAAACAGTTCCTGCGCAGCTTGGACAGTAAAGTCCATTTCCCCTGAGGAACTGGGGTGCATGCACACAGTGGGGCACATGTTGACCCTCCCCCCCCCTGCATGCACCCCATGGCCCTGAGGCACAAATGGTACTGTAGGGCCCCCTTTGTTTCCTCTCCGCCACGGTTTTCATGGAGGAGGAACGGCCATGAAAACCGTGGCAGAGAGGAAACTCACAATAAGCATATTGCGGCCTCAAGACCACCGCAACACCACCAGGGAACAGCAGTTCCCTGGCAGTTGCGGCAGGGCAATGACGATCCAACTGCTCTAATTGTAGTAGGGCGGTCGGAAGACCACCATGCCCCATGAGTCTGGCAGTCCTTGGACCGCCAGACTTATAATCGAGCCCTAAGTTGACGGATCTAACACAGCAGATGGTGTAAATGTATTTATTGTAATGGGGTGGGAACATTCCAGTTGTTATTTATTGAAGCAACGTCACAGATGACGAATGCTTCCTTCAGTGACATACTACTGGTCCCCCATATTGTCAGGCATGCCCTATGCTGAAAATATTGGGCCTGATTCACAGAACTAACTTACGTCAAAAACGTAAACGTAAAGTTAGTACTATTCTGTGAATACCAAAATGAGTAAGTGTATTCTGTGAATACCTAAAAAGTACTAACTTTACGTTTACGTTTACGTTTTTGACGTAAGTTAGTTCTGTGAATCAGGCCCATTGTTTTTGAAAGCAGATCAAACATGACTGATTTTTGACATATCTGCCATGGACAAGGGAATAGTAAGTGAAGGCTGTACCTACCTTTTCTGGCAGCCTGGGTCCGACATTGGTTACAGTGAGCCATGATTGATGTAATCCTATATCCGCCACAAAAGCATCTGTTTATGGAAAATCCATCAGATTGGCACACACATTTTTTTAACCCTTTTGATTATTTGCCTCCTAACCACCATCAGTAGCATCCTCCACTCTTGCTGTTCTGCAGCTTCTGCTGGGACCTACCATGGCTGAAGGTACAGGTGACAGGGCCCTCAGCTTCACTCCAGAGGAGTACCAACACACATTAAAGGTCATACACTGGACCATGTTTGGTCCACTAATCTTACCATATCCAATCTCTCTATTTCTCCGTGCATATGGTCAGACCACCACCTAATTAACTTCACACTAGATGAGTTTGCTCCACCTAAATTCACTACTTGTCCAGGGACTCTCTTCAGAAATTGGAATTGTATAAATGTTAAATCCTTCTGCGACACCCTGGCATCTAAGTTGCCCACCCCTATGGAGAATCTGGATGAATTTGAGGAGGTAAAAGATGGCTGGCAATATTCATGCCCCAATTCTAAGAACTAGATCTATTCGATGCCATGAAAATAAGGAAATTTTTGTCCAAAGTATGAAAGACTATAAAAAATATATTTTGCAGGCCAAAATAAGTTTTCTCATACAAAATCATAAAATCCGAAAATAAAACAAAAGATATCTTTGAAATTGTCAGAGAGCTATAATATCCGGATCAAGTACCATGACCAGTTATTCCCACACAAACATTTTGCGAGGATTTAAACTCCTTCTTTGTGGACAAAATAAAGAAGATAAAAGATACCATTCCTGCCAGAACATTAGACATAAAGGCTACCTCCGAAAATATAAACCCCACTTCTTTCTCAAACTTTCCCATCATTAGCCAAAATCACCTCATGGAGTTAATGTCAAAAGTTAAATCTAGATCTCCGAAAAATGCATGTCCCCCACGATCCCAAAAATTATTTTTTCCTCTTTTTAAGAAATTGCTACATCCCTTCTGAATCAATCTTTAACTCAGGGCTATGTCCGTCAATCCTTTAAAGAGCCCGTGGTAATTCCTGATAAAAAAAAACAGGTGAGGACCCGTTGTCATTGAAAAACTACAGACCAATCTTTCTTCTTCCCTACCTAGCAAAATGTTTAGAGGCACATGTGGGGCAACACTTATGCTCCTTTTTAGAGGACTCTAAATTTCTTGATCCCCACCAGGCAGACTTCCGCCCCACTCACTCAACTAAATCTGTTATTCTTTCTGTGGTGGATGACATAGGAGAAAAAGCAGATGGAGGCAGTACCCAGGCACTGGTCCTATTAAATTTATCTGCAGCCTTTAACACAGTGACTCACGTGATTTTGATCGACCGGGTCGAGGCCGTGGGTCTACAAGGAGTTGCTCTAGACTGGATGAAATCCTTGCTCAAAGACCCCTCCCAATCGGTTCGCCTTTCTTCTTACTGCTCAGTCAAGGTTCAATTGAATTGTGGCGTACCACAGGAATCCTCATTACCCCCTCATGGGTCCTCCTCGTCCCAGTCCTTATACAGTGAGGCAGACCTGCCTCCACACAGCCAATCAAAACGCTAGAAACAACCAAAGGCTAAAGGTCATATAAGCCCCTCCCACCCACCGCCATGCCTGTTTTTGTCTTGCTCCGACGGCGGTCGGAACGCTGGTGCTCCGTGTTTCCTGTTTCTGTTCCGGTTTTCCTGCGGGATGGTTGCGGTGCCGTGAGTCTTTCATAACCACTTTTTTTAAAAAAGATATGAAATGGTCATTTTTCATGTGTTGTTTGCTGTTTAAGTTTGTCTCTGCACGGCCGTACCGGTGCTCCGGTCGGCCGCGCTCCTGCTCCGGGGTTAGGACGCTCCCCGCACATGTGCTGGGCTGGGGCGGGGAGCTCTCCTGATGTCCTGGCTCTGGGTCGTTCCGACGCTGGGGGTTACAAGCGGCGTCCGGCCCTCGCGGCCATGTTTGATGTATGTGGCTGTGGGTGGAGACTGCAGGCTGCCTTTTTGTTGGTTTTTTCCGGTCTCACATTACGAGACTTGGTGTTTGGGGGCAGTACTTAATGGAGGTTGCTGGGCACTTCCTTTGTGTGTGTTGGGAGTTTCCTGTGGGGTTTACTCCTTTTTTACTCACCATGAGTGAGGGGGCTTCTTCTCCGGTGCCTGCAAAGGCAGTTTCCAAGCAGCATAATGTCCAGGACCTGCAAGAGGATGACGTTTTGCAGATTTCTAGGGCTGACTTGCAAGAATTGTTCAATTCTGCTGTCCAGTCTGCGCTGCTGGAGCCTGCGGCGAAGAGGTCCAAGGATGACGAGGAGGACATGGACAATTCCCCTAAGGGAAAATACGTCCAGGGCAAGGTTTTTTCGGACATGTTGGTCCATATTCGAGAGGTGCTTGGTTTTGACCCAAAATCATTGTCTGAAGAGGGGTTTTACGCCCAGTATAGTTCCTCTGTGGTGGATGACCTTCCCTTCCATGATGTCCTGAAGGATATACTGACTAAGGAATGGCTTGAGGTTGAGAAGCAGGGTATCCCTCGCTTTCTGGGGAAGCGGTATCGCCTGATGGACTTTGACACCCAGTTTCCAGCGGTTCCCAAAGTAAATTCTCTTTTGTCCTCTATGGCTTCCGCTTCCTCTTCCTCTTTGTCATCGAAGGAGGCTTCTCTGACAGACCCGGTGGAGCGGAAGGTGGAGTCTGCTCTCAAGCGTTCTTACGCGGCTTCTCATTTTGGGGTCCGTGCTTGCACTTATGCGGCCTATGCCTCACAGGTCCTTCTGAAGGATTTTGAGAAATTGTTCGACTGTCTGCAGGATCAGGGGGACCCTACTCCTGTGTTGGCTCAGATGGAGGTCTTGGCGCAGTTCCTCTCAGATGTGACTTTTGATTCCTTGTGGGCCTTCTCCTCGGCTGCCGGGGCGGCGGTGGCTGGTAGGAGGTCTCTCTGGACCAAGCCTTGGCGTCTTGAGGCTGCTCAGAAGGCCTTGGTCCATAAGCTGCCTTTTGAGGGTCCCCGTCTCTTTGGGGACGCTTTGAATGCGATGGTGCAGCGCTCTGCGGAGGAGAAGAAAATGTTGAAGCCTTTTCAGCCTGTGCCTAAGAAGAAGTCATTTTTTCATAAGCATGGATTTCAGGGGGCTTTGTCTTCTCAGCCCTTTCATGGTCAGGCCCGTGGTCGGGGGGCCGCGTTCCATTATAAATCCCGGCCTCAGCAGCAGCAGCAGAATCCCTCTGGTGCAGGACAGAAGTGACTATGCCGTTGTGGGGGCTCGGCTCCGTTTGTTTCTGGACCGTTGGTCAGTTCTGATTTCCGACCAGTGGGTCTTGTCTGTCATCAGGTTGGGTTACCAGATTCCCTTCCGGGGCCCTCCCCCTCTGGATTGCTTTCGAGTTACCCCGTTGTCAAGAGATCCCGTGAGGCGGTCTGCCATGTTGTCCGGCGTCGCCATGTTGTTGTCAAAGGGGGCTGTTGTACCAGTTCCAGTGGAGGAAGTGGGCCTTGGGTTCTATTCCCATCTGTTTCTGGTCCCAAAGCCAGATGGTTCCTTCAGCCCGATTCTGAATCTCCGAACTTTGAACAAGTTGGTGCGGTTGGATCATTTTCGGATGGTCACCTTACAGACCGTCATTCCCCTCATCCAGGAGGGCGATTTTTTGGCTTCTCTGGACTTGGAGGACGCTTATTTTCACGTTCCAGTCCATCCTGCCAGTCAGCGGTTCCTGAGGTTTGCTGTCCAGGGGATGCATTTCCAGTTTCAGGTCTTGCCGTTCGGCCTCTCCACTGCTCCCAGGACTTTTACCAAGGTATTGGCTCCTGCTGTGGGGGTTTTGCAGCGTCGGGGTTTCTCCGTGTTTCCCTATATTGATGATTGTTTGATCTCTGCTTCCTCCTTTCCAAAGGCTCTTCTGGCAGTGGAGGCTACGTTGACCTTGTTCCGGGAACTAGGGTTCAGGTTGAATCTGGCCAAGTCTCATCTGGATCCTGTTCAGAGACTTCAGTTCATCGGGGGTCTGTTTGACACCTCTCTGGGGGCTGTGTTTCTCCCTCCTGTTCGGATCCTTTCCCTGCAGAGTCTGTTGCGGGATCTGTTGGGTCGTCCCTCTGCCCCGGCTCGTGTTTGGTTGCGGGTCCAGGGGTTGATGGCTGCCACCACTGCTGTGGTTCCTTGGGCTCGCCTCCATCTCAAGCCCTTGGTGACTCATCTGTTGGCTCGGTGGGACTCCTCCCGGGCGGATTACGAGACTCTGGTTCCTCTCTCTCCTGTTCTGGTTCAGGACTTGGACTGGTGGCTTTGCACTCCCAATCTGGCAAAGGGGGTGTGGTTCTGTCTTCCACCTCCCCTTTTGTTGACCACAGATGCCAGTCTTTGGGGTTGGGGGCCACGTTGGGGTCCTTGGAGGCCAAGGGTCGGTGGTCTTGGAGGGACAGCGCCCGTTCCTCGAACTGGCGGGGGTTGGCGGCCATCTGGGAGGCGGTGCAGTTCTTTCAGGTTCATCTCCATGGGACGAATCTGTTGGTTCGTACCGACAATCAGGTGGCTCGTTCTTACGTGAACCGTAAGGGGGGGAACAAGTGCGCGTCTCTGAATCTGTTGGCCTCCATGATTTGTGCTTGGGCGGAATCTCACCTGTTGGCCTTGAGGGCTGTGTACATTCTGGGGCAGTTGAATTTTCATGCGGACGCTTTGAGCCGCAACCTTCCTTCCTCTGTTCTGTACCATCTCTCTCTTCCTCTGTTCCAGTCCCTTTGTCTTCGGTTCGGGACTCCCTGGATCGATCTCTTTGCCTCTCCTCACAACGCTCTTCTCCCCCGGTTTTGTTCGGAGGTGATGTGTCCTCAGGCTTGGGCGGTGGATGCTCTTTTAATTCCCTGGCCTTTGGGACTTCTGTATGCCTTCCCTGCTATTCCCCTCCTCCCGAGGGTGCTACAGAAGATTCGGGGGAGAGGGTGTCGGTCCTATTGATTGCTCCCTTCTGGCCTCGCCGCCTTTGGTTTCCTCTCCTGTTGCGGCTGGCGGGGGCCGGTTTGTCCGGCTTCCTTTGGTTCCTGCTCCTCTTCAGTTTCCGCTCCTGTCTCTGCCTTGCCTTCGTTGTTTGGAGCTGACGGCCTGGCTCTTGAGCGGTTGACGTTGGAGTCTTTGGGCTGTTCTTCTGTGGTGGCTTGTGACATCCAGTTGTCCCGTCAGCCTTCGACCCTTAAATGCTATGGTCGTTATTGGGGCTCTTTTGTCTCTTGGTGTTCTTCACATTGTGTGGATCCTGTGCTTGGGGATCCTGCTTCTGTGCTGGATTTTCTCCGGGATGGTTTTTTAAAGGGCCTTTCCCCTTCCACTTTGTCTGCTCAGTGGGCGGTGGTTCGTGCTTGTCGGGGTCCTGGGGCTTCCTTGGAGGTTGTTGCCCCTTTGGTGAGTCGGCTTCTTCGGAGCTTTAGGCTTCGTCGTCTGGTCTCTCCTGTGCTCGTGCCTTCTTGGGATTTGCCTACTGTTTTGCGGGGTCTGCAGTTGCCCCCTTTTGAGCCATTGTTGGAGGCGGACTTGTGGTTGTCCGCTAAGGTGGCTTTTTTGCTGGCCATCACCTCGGCTCGTCGGTTGTGTGAGTTGGGTGCCTTGCTCGTTTCTTTCCCTTATTTGCAGTTCTTGCAGGATCGGGTTGTTTTACGGCTTGATCCGGCTTTTCTACCTAAGGTTTCTTCCAAATTCCATTTGCAACAGGAGGTGGTGCTTCCTGATTTACCTATGGAGGGGGATTCCCTTGTTCCCTCTTCTTTGGATGTTCGCAGGGCTCTTCAGATTTACCTGCAGCGTTCGCTGGAGTTTCGGCTTTCTCCTGCCCTGTTTGTCTACTGTGGGGGTGTGGCTAAGGGGAAGAAGGTTTCCACTTCCACGATCAGTTTGGCGTTTGGCGGTCTGCCAGTCCTATAAGTCTGTGGATCTGCCTCCTCCATCTCAGGTGCAGGGTCGTTCGACACATTCTGTGTCCGCTTCCTGGGCTGAGGCGGCGGGGGTCTCTATCCAGGAGATTTGTAGATCGGCCACTTGGCAATCCCATCACACGTTTGTTCGGCATTATCGACTTGATGTTTTGCATGCATCTGTTGACAGTTTTGCTGTTGGTGTTCTGAACGCTGCTGTTCGTTGATCATTTATTTGATTAAAAGTTTTGTACTTTTTGCATGGATCCCTGGTGTCCTGCGTTTTTTCTTCTTGGTTCTCTGCTTGTGAGTTCCTCACTGAATAAGGACTGGGACGAGGAGGACCCATGAGGGGGTAATGTCTTGTTACTTACCGGTAATCTTCATTACCCCGATTAGGGTTCTCCTCGTCCCAGTCCTCTTCCCTCCCTCCCTCCCGCTGTGTTTGTGTCTGGGACTTGTTGATAACAGGCATGGCGGTGGGTGGGAGGGGCTTATATGACCTTTAGCCTTTGGTTGTTTCTAGCGTTTTGATTGGCTGTGTGGAGGCAGGTCTGCCTCACTGTATAAGGACTGGGACGAGGAGGACCCTAATCGGGGTAATGAAGATTACCGGTAAGTAACAAGACATTATCCCCACTTCTTTTTAATCTTTATATTCACCCTCTGATACACACTCTTCAGCAACAGAAGGCGAAAATCTACAATTACACTGGCGACATGCAGCTGATTTTTACCATTGACGATACGTTGGAATTAATGGAGTTCTTCCAAAAAACCATGTTATATATTAGAGATTGGATGAACAATAATCAATTGAAGCGTAACTCTGATAAGACAGTGATTGTCGTCACTAACAACAAGTTCAACCACTGGAACCCCTCTTATTGGCCGACGAAGATGGGATCTCCCCCTATACCCAAGAAAGCCGTAAAAAGCCTGGGTATCCAAACTGTTGAGGATCTGTCCATGAAATCACAGATAGGAGCTGTAACTTCCTCATGTTTCCTCCAATTTAGGAAAATTAGTAAATTCTTCTCAATGGAAACGGTCATTCAAATCATTATTTCGTTAGTCCTATCAAGAATTGACTATGCAAACGCCCTCTATCTGGTACTTCTAACGGGCCTTAACGACAGACCTCAAATGGCGCAAAATCAAGCGGCAAGACTGGTCTTTCAACAACCCAGTCACTGTCATATTAAACCATTGATGAAGAAGCTACACTGGCTTCCAGTAGCTCAACGGACCATCTTTAAAACAGCTGCATTATCTTTAAATCGCTTCACAATAAAAGCCCAAAATTGATATCCTTGAGAATCCAGAGCTATACCCCGAAGTGCCATCTCAGATCGGCTCAAATTAACTTCTTAACGGTACCGAGAATCAAGCGAAAGAGGCTGGGAGGGGCAAGATTTTCAGTGATAGGTCCTCATATTTGGAACTCACTTCCGAATGAAATTAGATTAGCAGCAAACTACATGAGCTTCAGGAAGCTTTTGAAAACTTGGCTATTCACACAAGCATACTGTTAATAATCTCGGCTAGATGTTGCCTTTCTTTACCCCAGTGCCAAGAAACCTTTTGGTGTACGTGTGCTATACAAATATGGTATAACATAACATAACAGGAGGTGGACATCTTTGCAGAGGAGGCCCTTACTAACTAGAGCCAGCTCTGTGGTCCAGTAGACAGTAAAGTAAGCTACATACATGCATTTTATTTAAGTATAAATATAATTTGTAAGAAATAATATTGCGAGTGACTGGGCACTTTAATCCTGATGTATTAAATGTAACATCCGCAATATTAATAGTGCTTCAAATGCCACGATCCCCCAATATGTGATTTACACAAACACAGATACTACAACGCAAATGAATTGCAGTACCTTGTGTGTCTACATTTTGGGGTTGGTCATTTCCTTTTACTTTTGGTTCACCTTGGAACATTCAGAACACAGAGTACTGGGGGCTCCACAGCTTTCACATATAAAGGCAATGCCTGACAAAAGACCAGCAGTGTATTTTTTTTTAATACAGTTCTGCCTGGGACACTACTCTGGGCCTCTTTTAGGAATTGGTTGGACAGTAATGAGTCAGGATTTGTGGCGTAATGTAGTCCCCAACAATTACTGATTGAAAAACATCCACAAAACTAAAAATCAGTCCTCCAGTAATTTCCCTAGCAGGTATATTGACAAAACATGTAATCAGTTGGACATTGGTCAGGGACAAATTGAGAAACATCCATGGTGTTGCAAAGCAGGTCATATTTTACACTGGATAGTATAGGAATGGTATTAATGATTTAGGTCATGGCACTATCTGAGCTACGGATGACTCAGGCTTTGGAAGTAAGCTTTCTGATAGCCAAGCAAACTAGGACACTGCTGTTGGTAAGATTATAGTGCTTGACTCTAAAGCTATCATTAATTATGTTATTTTAATTTATAACGCGCACAACTCACCCCAGGAGGGTATCTCGGAACAGATACAGTAGTTTTTGTGGATATGGCACTCCATCACGTTTTGATTGAAGTCCTTTCTCCATAAAATACAAAGGCTCTGAGTTTCACAGCATGACAGATATCTTGTACACCTAATTGCAAGTCTCATAGGATATAATGCACTTGTAGTAAAGTGGGTGTGCAATACGTCACGTTATGATGGAGAGCATGTCCACCAGCCACAAAATCAGGCCTAGAGTCTAGTACTTAATGACATCACACAACATTGATCGATTCCCGTATTAAAATAAACAATTGTCCACAATATTAAATTACAACAAAGTATGTTAAGTCAAATTCTGATCATATCTATGTATTGGTTTTATAAAAATGGTAGTTTACCAATACATGCTTATTAATAGCATTTTATTTTATTTTCTCCCTCTGTGAGATCAGCCCCCTTCAAAAGAAGATCAGGTGGGCCATTGCAAGAAGAGTGCAGCAACAAGAAATCTTCAGACACTGTAGCATCCCATCCCCCAAACTTTGGGAGGACCTTCAGTTGTAGATCCACCTCATAAAGGTAAATAAACTGGGACTATCCTCTCAGCAGAAACCGTGAGTACAGCCAGTGGCAGCCAGCACGGATCTGGGGTGGTGGGGTGGGGGGGCAAGGAGGTATAAATCTAAAAAAAGAAAAATTCACTTACCTCATCGTCGCTCTGTCCCAACGTCGTCTCTCCTCCGCCGAATAGGCAGCAGCCAGGCTCCCCATAACCATTCACAACGCTGCCATGCAGCGCTGTGATTGGTCTTAGTGCAGTGGTTCGGCGCTCAGACGGGGACTGGGGACCTGGGCATGTTCTCCATGCAGGCTGTAATGCAGCCTGCATGGAGAACATGCTAAATTGGGCATGACTGTTTTGCCTCCCCGAGAGGGCTGGTGAAAGCCTCATGAGCACTTGAGTGTGCCCACCACTCCTTCCCTGCTCTGTCAACAGAGCACCCCCGCCTTCATGCTGCCGCAGCAGGGAAGAATAAAATGATAATAACATCGCGTTATTATCATTTTCTTTTTCCTTTCTTTTACTGCTGCACAGCAGCAGTGGGGCAACGCTCCTCCGTCTTAGTGGAGGAGCCGCCACTGAGTGCAGCAGTTGCTGACCCCTATGATGTGGCACATTCTGTCATGATGTGGCACATTCTGTCAGTGGCCTACCCCAGCAATGGGGAGCCGAAACCACTGAGCAACAACAATAGGGTACGTTTAATCCCTTGTAAAAATATTTATGTTGCTTATAATACTTCTTGAAGGTTTGCAAGTAGGAATAGTATGTCACAAACTTGACTGATATGCTGTTGTCCCTTTTACAAGTGCCATTGGGTATAATCAACTTTTAGTTCAGTGGATGATATGTCCGTCACATTAGTTGCTGAGTAACCCACACAACTACAATTAAATCAAGCCCTATGTGTCTTGACAATGGTTTCTGTGTTAATACTAACAATACTTTACTAGTGAAGTTGTGTCTGTATCTTGGTATCCAAACATTTTTGGACATGAATATATGTACAACTGCATGCATAGGCCACCTAACAAGCATCATTTAAAAAATGTGAAGAGTAATTTGCTATATTTTTGAGGATGTGATTCAACATTGCAAAGATGAAGGATACCCCATCTGCTTTATTTCGAGTAACACAGTGTGGTATTTCATTATTGCTGATTCACACCAAGAATGTTACATCTATGTCATGCCATGCTAGAATGTTAAACATGTCACTAGGTTCTTGGTGACATGAAGATTCTGATTAAAGTCAGTTATTCATGACTCCTGCTTGTTGCTGGATGAGATCTTCTATCTTGGAATAAACATCTCAACTCAGACATCCTGTATCCTGAATTTATTACCCTGGATGCTTCACTGGCGTAGTCGGCAGGATAACAGAGAAGATCTCAACACGAAGATTTGGTGAGAGATTCTTTCCTATTGAATGTTCACCTAACTGGCAAGCTGCTTAAAGCTAAACTCCACTATTACTCATCCTATCATCTTCCTACTGTTGAAGCCCACGTTTGAGCGACCTCTTGTCCAACATTTAATCTTACATGCTTGGAATTTGGTCCCCCTTCTATTGAAGGCATACTTTAGACTCTGCGAGATCTCAAACTGCTGGCAAACCCTCACTGACTCAACTCTAAAACCCCTTTCTGATACAGCCACATTTTCCTCACCATCAGGTCCACTTCCCTTATGCGGTCTGTGGAGTAAAAAATTGCTTTTGTTGCTTATTTGCCTTATAACATAAGCTCATGGTGGCTCTGGAAATTGAGAAATTAAGAAATCCCTCTCCGCTCGAGCTGCAACGGGAATTATTTAAATAAAAACTTCTTACTGTTCTGACGTGTAAGCGATCTGCATTGTTCAAGTTTCTCTCATCGTCACCGCGCAGCTTCTTCTATGGAATGATTGCATTTCCTCAGTTGCTAAGATACGTACTTGAGCTCTGAAGATCGTCATCACGCAAGCTGTGTGTGCGTGGCGGCCATATTGGTTTGGGTCTCCACATCGAGAAAGACAAGCACACTGGGAGGAACGGAACGCATTAACCGCGTACTTTGGGAAATCAGTGACGCGCACACTTTGGTTTCAACTGCGTGCACTTATACGCATTCAGTGACACACACACTTTATGTAGAGAATGATAAATCAAATCCACTTGGCATTAACGGCGTATTTTGGCAAATCAGTGACACGCACACTTTGGTTTCAACTGCGTGCACTTATAGGAATTCAGTGGCACGCACACTTTATACACTTTATATAGAGAAGTGGATTTGATAAACCAAATCCACTTCGCTTTAAAGGCGTGCTTTGGCAGATCAGTGATACGCACACTTTGGCTTCAACTGCGTGCACTTATACGAATTCAGTGGCACGCACACTTTATATTGAGAAATCAGTGACACGCACACTTTGTTGAATCGGCATGATATAAATTAAGTGACACGCACACTTTGCCTTTAACTGCGTGCTTTGTCATAAATTCTGTGACACGCGCACTTTATATTAAGAAGTGGAGGATATAGACGGCGTGCATTGGTAAATCAGTGACACGCACACTTTGGAGAGCACACATTTGATATTTCAGATAATTTGCATACATTTTTTTTTTTTTAAAACATCTATTAACATGCAAAATGTTACTGCAGCTCCTTTCTTTTTATGTAGTCATGGACCGCCACACATCCAATGGAAAAAGTGGAAAGTAGTCTTCGAAAGGTATGCCAGGGTCTGTGGACCTTCCTTAAGTGCTGAAAGAAGGTCATCTTTGCTTCTTCATTGCTTAGGATCTGAAGGGCAAGATGTTTTTGACCATTTGCCTGATCTAACTGCAGATGAAGCCAGAGATTTAAATGACTATGAAATTTGTATTAAAAAGCTAGATAAGCACTACCTTCCAAAAATAAGTACGATACTGGAAAGGTATCAATTTGCAAAGCGTATGCAAGGCACTGAAGAGTCAATTGAAGGTTATGTGACTCACTTAAGAAAGCTTGCTTCGTCATGTAAATTTGATGTGCTAACTGATGAGCGCATCCGAGATCAATTTATGTTTGGGTGTGGTATAGAGAAAGTCAGAGAAGAATTGTGGCTTAGAGATGAGCCTACCCTTGAAGAAGTTTTAACAGTAGCTAAGCGGATTGAGCATTCTCTTAAATGTGTAGCTGTTTTAAAAAGATTGTGAAAAAGAGGCAAAAGTCCAAGTAGTTAAAGACACAAGAATAGTGAAGTCCTTTAAGGATAGGAAAGAAGATGTCAAAGCATGGACAGAAAGAAAATGTTATAGATGTGGTAAAGCAGGTCATCTGGCTAATGATAAAAGATGCAGTGCATTTAACCAAATTTGTTCCAAATGTAAATTAAAGGGGCACCTTACTGCGTTATGTAAAACTAAACCCAAGCCCAAAGTCAAAGAGGTTGAAATTTACGAAGGTGCAATGGGTGGATCTAGCTCTGAAGATTTTGAATGTGGTCAGATAATAATTCAAGTTGAAAGCAAATATTGTAATAAATCTTGTCCTTTTGATGATATTTTAGTTGAAGGGAGAGGACGAGAGTATTATTCGACTCTGGTGCTAAAATCACCATTATTTCTAGTGAATTTTATAACAAGATGTTAAAGGAAAAGGTCACATTAATGAAAGCCGATATAATTCCTTTAGCATATGGGGGAGCCCATTAAATTACAAGGATATTTTGTGGGACTGATAGAATATAAGGAAAGGTTGGTATCAGGGAAAATCTATGTGTCAAAGAAAGGAAACAGTATAATTAGCTGGATACACCAAGGTGATCTGGGAGTTTTTTAGATCCTAATGCTGACCCACCTATACAACTTAGGGATATTGTTCGCTCTGTAGCTGAGAACAGTAATGATGAATTTGTGCATAATTTGAGGGCTGAATTTCCAGATGTCTTTAGAGAAAATTTAGGGTGCTTAAAAGGTTACAAGCACAAGATCCAATTAAAAAGGATGCCATTCCTGTGTGTTGTAAAGTTAGGAATGTGCCTATTTCTGTTAGAGAAGATATGAAATTGGAGATTAAAAAATTAAGAGATTGGGGAATCATAGAAGAAGTAGAGGGGTCAGAATGGTTGGCTCCGGTCGTCGCTGCACGGAAACCTAATGGGGATTTACGCCTCTGCATTGATTTGAGACAACTTAACAAATGCGTTGTTGTGGATCGATATCCATTACCGAATATAACTGAATTATTAGTGCTTCTTGATGGTGCAAAAGTGTTCAGCACCATTGATTTAACATCTGCCTATCATCGGATAGAGTTAGAGGAATCATGCAGAGACTATACATCTTTCATTACACCTTTTGGTACATTCAGGTTTAAGAGAATGCCATTTGGGTTGGTGTCTGCTTCATCTGTGTTTCAACGTGTAATGGAAAAGGTACTTAAGGATCTTCCTGGTGTATGTATATACCAAGATGACATTTTAGTTTATGCAAAGCTGGAATCTGAACATGATTTAAGGCTCAAATCTGTGTTGAAGAGTTTGTGCAAGCACAATCTTACTGTCAAAGCTGAAAAGTGCAAATTTAAATCCAAAGCAATTAATTATTTGGGACATAACATAACTGGGGAAGGAGTTAAACCCAAAGCTGACTTGATCAACACCATCACGAATATGTGTTCTCCTTCAAGTAAAACGGAATTAATGAAATTTTTAGGGATGATCGAGTATTATGCAAAATTCGTGATGGGTTTTGCTGATGCTACTGTCAATATGAGGCACTTGTTGTGTAAGGGGGTGGATTTTGTATGGTCAGATCTCTGTGAGAAAGAATTTGTTGCTATCAAACAGAAACTTGATCAGGCACCTTCTCTTAGAAGTTTCAATCCCAGGAGTAAATCTATTCTCATTACCGATGCTAGTGAGAAGGGCTTAGGTGCTGTATTACAGCAATGTGGTCCAGGGGAATGCAAACCATAATGTTCTTGTCAAGAAGTTTGAGGGATCCTGAAACTCGTTACTCGGTTGTAGAGAGAGAGTCTCTGGCAGTGTTTTGGGCAATAAAAAAACTCAAGAAATTCCTTTGGGGTTTAGACTTTGAAGTACACACTGATCACAAACCCTTGGTAGAAATTTTTAGTAAAAAGGGTTTGGACTTAATTTCTAGTAGGATAACAAAATGGATCATTGGTCTACAAGAATATAATTTTACACTTAAGTACATTCCTGGAATTGATAACGGTGTGGCTGACGTGTTGTCAAGGTTGGTTAACATCGATCTTACTCATGATGTTGCATCGGATGAGGAGGATGAATTGGTGTGTGTGGTGGACCACAATATCATTTCAGAGAAGAGGTGGTGTGAGGAATTGGATCTTGATACAACTCTGCGTGAGGTAATGTCGCTAATAAAAAAAGGATGGTCTAGAATTAAAGATGGTTCAGAATCCACTAAACCGTTTTGGGCTGTACGTAATGAACTGTCTGTGGAAAATGGCTTGTTGTTTCGTGGTACGAAGCTTGTTCCTCCCAACAGTCTTAGAAAGGAATTGTTTGATTTAGTACATGTAGCCCATTCCGGTTTATCTAAAAGCAAGGAGAGATTACGGATGTCATATTGGTGGCCTGGAATGGATAAAATGGTGGAACGCATTATAAGAGATTGTGTCCCATGCACCCTGAGTGATAAATCCAAGCGCACACATGTTCAACCCATGGTGTTAAGAAGGCGTCCTAGTGGACCTTGGCAAGATGTTGCCTTGGATATTGTTGGTCCTATTCATGGTAAAGGGACACAAACTTATTTGTTGGTGGTGATTGATATGTATTCTAGGTGGCCTGAGGTTTTCTTCTTATCTGTTGTGGATTCAAACAATGTTATTCAGTGTTTGAAAAGCCTTTTGTTAGAGAAGGGTTACCGGTTTCCATTTTGACAGATAATGGAGTGCAATTAATTTCTAAAGAAATGGAAGAATTTTTATCTTCTAGGGGTATAATCCATAAAACTTGTTCTCTTTATCATCCCGAGGCAAATGGCATGGTTGAGAGATTTAACAAAGTCATCAAAGAAACCATAATTTTAGCCAAGTCTATGTCTTTAGATTGGAAAAAGGAGGTCATGGCAAAAATAGAAGAGTATAGGTTATCCCCTCATGCTACGACAGGAAAAACTCCCTTCTTGTTGTTTCGTGGTAGAGTGCCTAATACATGTGTTGAACCACAGTGGGTTAACAAATATGAATTGGAGAAGGGGAAAGAGAGTGTGTGTGATAAATCATTGGTACAGAGAATGGAAGAAGATAAAGCCAGGAAGAGGAAAGAATACTTTGATGTCAAGAACGCTGTAAAGAAAACTGAAGTAAAAATAGGCGATTGGGTTATGATTAAGCGTCCTGGTATAATAGGAAGCTCTACCACCAAATTCATGAAACCTATCAAAGTCATTAAGATTTTCAATAATGCTTTACAAACTCAAGATCATCGTATTTGGAATCTGAACAGAGTGGTGGTTGTTAAGGGGAATGTTGATGGTGAGGAAAATGTGGCTGTATCACGGGAGGATCACACCTCCATGTGTCCCAAAGTTGTTCTGGACGAAGCATCAAAAAGTGCTAGAAGTTCATCTAGGGTGATTAGAAAACCTGGATATCTCGCTGACTTTGTTTAATTTATCAAGGCTAAGTGTACAGTGTTTATTCGTTAATATTGAAATGTAAGGTAGGGAGATGTGTGGTATTTCATTATTGCTGATTCACACCAAGAATGTTACATCTATGTCATGCCATGCTAGAATGTTAAACATGTCACTAGGTTCTTGGTGACATGAAGATTCTGATTAAAGTCAGTTATTCATGACTCCTGCTTTTTGCTGGATGAGATCTTCTATCTTGGAATAAACATCTCAACTCAGACATCCTGTATCCTGAATTTATTACCCTGGATGCTTCACACAGGCAATAATGCACTTGGAATATTACTTATGGGAAATCTCTCATGTTACTGAAGGAGTATCCCCTCCACCAGACTTGAAACCGGATCATTCATAAAGTGGTTAACGAGGCTCACACTCAGGTAACAAGTGGTGTCATGCTCTGATCTCTAATAAACATGATGTGTTGGCACCACTGTGCTAATTTAACTACTCTGCGACATGAATAATATCCCTTGGCCATCACTTGAGGGTGATGTTTGTGGTGGACATTCAGGTCCAGGGCAAATGTATGAGCAGATTATTGTCACAAAGGTGGAGTGGGCCTTTACACACACACACACTTGCACACACACATGTACATACCCACACACACACGTACGCACACACACACACGTTTTGTTTGAGCTTAGGTCCAAATAGTACAGAAAGTGCGATAGCAGTTTGAATTTAGGTCCATGTAGAGAAAGTATGACAGCAGATACTTACAAATGTGAATGCCAGGCATGGAAGTGGAATCTACACCATGCAGATAACAAAGTTTTCACCAAGATTTCAAAAAATGAACATAGTAATATATGCCTTATTTTGAATTTGGCTGGTGCCATGCTCTTCACGCACATGGCAGAAAACACATGCACTATATTACAAATGCATTAAAGTGTATGGCACTTGTAATATTGTAGTCCAAATTTATGTCAGATTTGTGACAGAGTGCCCTCCCGTCCATCAAACTTAACAGATGGGACACAGTATTTGTGATTCATAGACAATTGGACATACTTAGTAAATGTTAGCTTTACTTTAACTGTGTGCATTAACAGATTTTGTGCGTGATTTAGAATTTTTCAGATGGACACTCAGTTACAAAAGTGAGGGATATCTCGTCTACCTTATTACAAGTACCATAGGATAAAATGCACTTGTGATAAGGCAGATGGGATATACAAGACATTTGTGACAGAGCAACCGGTCTGCCAAATTCTAATTCAGGCTGTTTGCACTGCCACATGGGGTGTTGTTTCTTTAGAATACCCTTCAATGTATAAATTGAGGACCTCTTTGATGTGTGTTTTTTCTGCTAATTCACTCAGTACTGTGTAACTGATTTGCATTTGTCTGCTTCCAGCTTCCTCCGGAGCTAGCAAGAGAGACAATGGTCACACTTTGGGAGATCATCTGGAGGGCCACTGGGAGTTGGAAGGTGGAGCGACTGACACTGTAGGACCTAGTGCTACTGAAGGGGAAGGCACTGACCAGAAGGCCACTTCACCGTCTGATTCTAAGGTCAACGACTCTGGCTTGACCCTTGTGGTGGCCGTCGAACCGTCATAGGCCATTTTTAAGAACCTCTCTATGGGGCAGACATCATTTTTGCATGCCTTTCAGGGTTTCAGTAACTGACTCAAGTGATTGATATGCTGGATGACATGTGCTGTGCCCTGTCTGTCACATAGACAGGGCACAGCACGTCTCTGTTAGTGGATCCTCTGACACGAGTGCTTCCGGCACACCTGCCCCTATTCATTCTTCTGCTTTCTTTCCAACCCCTCACCCCATTACATTACCTGACCACACTCCAACACCTGACCCCATTCCAACACCTGACCCCATTCCAAATCCACCTTAATTTCCCCTACTAACGCAATTTCTCTTCCTCCCTCCACTATTCCTTCTGTTTCTAAATCACCCTACACCGGAAACATTCAAATTCTCATAAACCTCAAAATTCTCATAAGTATTCCTCCCCAGAAATCCTAGACCCTTTCTCCTTTCTCCCGGAAACAAAATCTTAAATCCCCCCCCCATACCAAAAGGTAGGTGCCCAGACCTCCACTTGCTCCAGGTGGATGGAGAACCCCATGAAGAGGGCATTGCTGCAGAGGTTTGGAGGCAAGCAGAAGGCTATGAGGCTGTTTGACAGACTGTGGTAGGACACTATTTTTATCCTCACCCACGGACTTTTATTTTCAGTCATTTTTTGTTGAAAGACTTTTGATCACACAAAGGATGAAAATTTGTATTGTCCCTTTTTTACATCTTATAAAAAGTTAAACTTGAACATTTTTTGTTTGTTGTTTGCCTGTAGATATTGGTTGTTGCTGAATTGAAATCTTTATAATGTTTGCCATATGGGATCGTGCATTTCCGTATTTGCTTATGGTAACCCTTTAGATACCATGTGTTGCATTATGTGAAATGTAGTTTATTCCCTTTACCATGAGCATTAAAGGAACTAGGAGAGTCAGGGGCTAGTGTTTTACTTTATTATTTTGCTGTTAAAATGTAGGCGTGCATTTAGGTGTTGAGGTTCACAAAGAGTGCATGCCATTCATTAAGTAAGCCTACACCTAGATTGAGTGCATGGGTACAATATCTGCCATGTGAGCAAGTGTCCTTCCTTTGATATTATTGCAAGAAGTAACAAAGCAGTGATTTATCTGGTAATATCTACTTGGATAATATGATTGTGGAGAGTGAGGTAAGTGGGTAAACTGAGATCAAGGGTAGCCCCATAACAGTTGTTTTAACCACTTTTATTTACAGTTATTGCTAGTATGCTTTTTTAAATTTAAAAAAAGTAAAACTGTTCAGATAGTATATTTACAATAAACGTATGTCTGAGCATGTACATGTTTTTAAAAAGTACATTTGGTTACTGATTTGGGGAGGGGGAATTATATTGCATTATTTGATATGGGTATGTAGTGTGAGGCTTGTGGCCAGATAGGGTCAATTGTGTTAGATGTGGATTGGCGTATATAAACTTAGGTTTAGTGAGACTGCTAGAAAACATAGTAATTTAAAATAGTTTAAACAGTTGTACTTACCTTCTGTTGTATTATGCATTGTGTTGTTGTTCATCCACCATTGCCAGACAGAGTCACAGGGCTTGGAGTAGTAGGATATAGATTTTGTGGTTTTTGTGCACAGGGTTTTGCTATTTGTACTCTTTTTCCAGGTGTGGAGGATGTATCGCCATGTTTCAGTCACCAGAAATTATACTTTTAACTAGGAGGACAGTGCATTGACTTTCCGTTGCTCCCTTGCTCTCTCCACCATGTTTAGTGTATACCGCTATTGACAAGTAAGAAAAATGCGGCAGAGGTGGCGGACAGATGACGGACCTTCGTCCATCAAACCACCATACTCTATTATGCTGGACGGACCTCCTAGGTGTCAGATGGGTGAACAAACAGTTTTTGACAGCAAGACCACAAATGCAAACTGTAAATGAGGCCCTAGATTATGCATCTTTGACTGAGAAAATGATAGAACTTGCATTCAAAGTTATTTTCCGTTTGTTATTAAAAGTCTAACTCAATAGTAAAATTATATTTTTAATAGATTTCGTGGACAAGCAAATTTTAGAAACTTCTTTGTGCTGCCTCAGTGTGATCTGTTTTAGAATAAGTTTGCTCAGTACCCTGCTCCAGGGAGTGGAATACCCACTCCCAGACTGGTTGTTACTGATTGGCTTCTTTGAATACAATGTACTTCTCACTGGGATCAGGATGGCTGAGGTGGTGTCAGCAGTGGCTACGTAGCCAGAATTTAACACCTGGGAGGAGACAGGAAAAGATGGCAACACAAAGAGCAACCATAGCTATTTCTTTCAAAGTAGAGAGCCCAAATGGGGGTATCAGGAACTGAAACCATTCATTTCCAGAATCACTATAGGCTTTCCGTTTGTGCTCCCAGCAGGGCGATAAATAATTCCAGCACTCAGAAAGTAGAGGATACCTCATCTCAATATGGGTTTGCTAGAGGCAAGGACGAGGCTCTTGCAGAGGGAAGAAGGCTAGGGCCATCTTGGATAAAAGACCCTAGAAAAGTGTGCAATAAACTGACAAAGTGCTGAAAAAGAAGGTAGGGGTTTGACAGGAAATTTGCTAGGTCTTGGTGTAGGGAATTCTCACATAACTGACTAAAGCGAAGGAAAAGACTGTCACTCCACCACCACCTACTCAGAACATTCCTAGACCTGGAACAAAACAGCAAGAAGGAAGATGACTTTGCCTAACGGCTGTAGAAAAGAAGAACCAAGGACTCCTGCTGGCATCCTGTGACTGTAAATGCTTATTAAGGGTCAAGTGGTTTGCCTCTTGCTACAGGGACACAAAAAGCGGAAGAGCCCCTAAGCTCAGCTTACCACTTTGGACTGAACCCTGTGACAGCCATGGCTAGAGAGAGAGGCCTTGGGCTAGATGTACGAAGGATTTTTGAGGTCGCAAATAGCCCGATTTGCAGAATCGGGCAGTTTGCAAACGTTAAAAGCCATTTCCAAATGAACAAATCCCACATTGCAATTCGGTAACCTGTTACCGAACCGCAATTTGGGTTTGCATATCGGTATTTAGGAGGGTGTATTTAGGGCATCCCTTCCAAATACTAATTTGCATTGGTATGTACAAACTTTTTGCGACTGAAATGTGATTGCAAAACATTTGCACTTTACTGCCAACTCAACGTTGGTGGTAACCCATTTGCAAATGGGAAGGGGTCCCTGGGGGACCCCTTCCCCTTTGAGAATGGTTAAAAAAATATTTTTATAAGAGCTGGGCGTGGTCCAGGGACCACTGCTTACTCTTAAAGAATTAAACTTAAAAGTTATTCTTTTTTCATTTTAAATGCATCCCGTTTTCTTCTAAGAGAAACGGGATGCGTTTAAAAAAAAAGATTGCTTTAATTAAAAGCAATCACAGATATGGTGGTGTGCTAACCCAAGCAGGTCACCATCCCTGTGATGGCAGAGAATCGTAGTTTGTTACAAATTGCGACCTTCCTCACTAATATTCGTTAGGTAGGTCTATTTGTGACCTACTAAGAATCGCTAATGGGCCAGGTATTACTTTTATACATTGGTAATAGTGATTACCAAATAGATATTCGCACAAAATCGCTATTTGATAATCGCTATTACTAAAATTCGTACATCTAGTGCCTAGAAGCCTATGCTGAAGATCTGGCAGTTATAGGAGAGACCAGGAGGCACCATTCAAGCAACGAGAGCTGTTTGGGACATGTACATTTTTTCTGACTTCTAGAGGACTGCAAAAAAGTGCTGAGGATTCTCCAGGAAGGGTGCACCCTTGGCAGGCACAATATCTTGTTTGTCGTGCTCTGGGCTTTTTGCCCTGAAGAATATCTTTTCAGGGGGACCTTGCAGTAAAGTTGTCTGGCCCTGTGGAGCCCTATCTGATTAAAGCATCCTTGCCTTGCCCTACTGGAGGATTTAAAGAACGAAAAATAGTGCCTAGGTACCAAAATGAAACCTGGAATGGGCAGGAGGCAGCAAACCTACACTAGTGGCAAAACAACCTCCGCAACTGTGGAATCCCGCTTTGTGCTGCTCAGACTTTTGGAGCCAAAACTGAAGGCTTTAGTGAGAGTTTAAAGAAGAATCATCAAACTCCGAGGGACCCTCGCTGTCTCTGCACCTACTTCCACCACAAGATCAAGCAGATCTAGGACAGCTTCAACACCTAAGACCCGCTCACCACTCCCGCTCCCACCACATGCATCGTCGCTGCCCCCCAACAGATCCTGCTCTACTGGAGTCCGCTCACCACGGACGACACTCTCAAGACCATGACCCGAGATCATCGAAGCCAACCATGTCATGGACTCCTCTCAATCCGGCTTCCGAAGCAACCACAGCACCTAGACCGCCTTCCTCACCGCCACCGATGACATCTGCTCCCTCCTCAACCGGGGAGAAACAGCAGCCCTCATCCTCCTGGATGTCTCAGCCGCCTTCGGCACCGTCTCCCACCACACCCTAAGCACGAGACTCCACGACGCCGGCATCTGCGACAAAGCACTGGACTGTATCTGTTCCTTCCTCACTGGTAGAACACAGCAAGTCAGACTACCACCGTTCCTCTCAGAACCCACGGAGATTGTCTGCGGCGTCCCACAGGGCCCCTCCCTGAGCCCCACCTTCTTCAACTTCTACATGGCCCCGCTCGCAGCCATAGTCAGGAACCACGAACTCAACATCGTCTCCTACGCCGACGACACCCAGCTGATCCTCTCCCTCACCAACGAGCCCACAATCACCAGAAACAACTTCCACGACGGGATGAAGGCCGTTGCTACCTGGATGAGAGACAGCTGCCTCAAGCTCTACTCGGACAAGACCGAAGTCCTCATCCTGGGGCCCAACAGGTGGAGACCTGGGAAGACTCCTGGTTGGCCGCTGTGCTAGGAACTGCCCCCACGGACCATGCATGAAACCTTGGCATCATACTGGACTTCTCGCTCACGATGA
>CAWUFW010026717.1:0-31371 GCA_963921515.1 Calotriton arnoldi
TCTGCTGCAGTACCCTTGGCTTTGGTACTCTGGCACGGTTTAATTTTCTTTTACATTCTCTTCATCCAGTCTGACTCTGCTTTCACCTACTATGATACCATCTAGGCATCCATCCATCCATCCAAACATGGCTATAAACCGGCCTTCACCGACACAAACAACATACGTTTGTCATAGATATAATAAATAACCAACCACCACCCATGCCTTGGAGTTTGACCCCTCAAACCCCCCCGGAGGATTCCTTTCACCCATACAGTTCACCCACCCAGACAGGCATCCTTTCTGCTTTCTCTTTCACTTTTCACCTATCCTTCAACTACCCATGCATCCTATTCCTATCATCTCCATCCGCCACCTATGCATCCCGGGGCCCCTTCCTTCACCCACGCATCCTTCTCTGCCAGTCATACATGTCGTCTGACTGTTTGTCTTCGTCATAAAACTATCTTTGCTGAGTTGAAGATAGAATATGCCATTAGTTACTCAACCCCCGCCGCTAATGCTAATGTTTAAGTAAAGGGTGTCTTCTTCAACTGTTCAGTGTTCACCAGAACTTATCCTCAGCAGAAGTACAGTGTACTAGTACTGAGTGTACACCCTTGCAGCGAGTCTATTCATCATTCTCAATAAGTAAGGATATATGACTTACCACCGCCCGCCACTGCTGCTGGCACACCCCTGTGGCTGCCGCATCCGCCTCCCTCCCGGAGTGGCATGGCCCTCGCCGCTCGCCCCGGCACTGGTGGTCGGTACGCCTGGAAAAAACATTTCATATTTTTTTAGATGCCATATATGCCTCCCTATTTATTTTTCTCATTAGCAAGATTGAAAATACATAATTAATAATACATAAATACACCACGCACATCACTATCTACAATTTGGATACTAGAGTACAGTAGACAGTATGTCCTATCAAAAATAACTAACTAATATCCGGCTGAACATTTTGTTGATGGCAATTTTTGAAAAGCCTCTCAAGAAGGGGACAACCCAAAGGACTGGACTCAGTGGCTAGAGCTATTGGTGCATCTCATTTTTTGAAAAGAAGAAAGAGTGGCCAACTGGGCGAACATGAGGTCTCTCTTAGTTGGAAAATAATGGTGCCGTCCTCATACTTCCTTCCAGCCATGGTGCACGGTAACAGTTGTTCAGTGTTACTGTTCACCACCAATTGCTGCTACTAAAAAAAGTACTAGGTCTGGATTAGAAAAAGTAAAATAAACCACTTTGGGGTGTCCTGTGACCACCATTACTGATTGAGCATGATGAGACAGTAAAAGAAACTAGAGCCTTCTCATCTCACAATTCACAAACCTGCAGATATTTAATACCTTACTTGGGCGAGAAATCTGCATAGCACATTAGTGCTACTAGTAGTAGTAAGGAGTCCTTACTAGCACTAGTAGTAGCCTAGGACCAAGGGGGTTCTCTGAGCCTTTCAGTACCACTACTAGGCAATCCACATATAAAGGGAGTGGGAAAGCTGAGTGAAACCCAGATGAAAGCAAGCTACAGACAGACTAATACAGAGTCAGAGCAGAGGTTAGTCAGATGCAGTTTGATTTCATATAAAAAAACAGACACTAGAAGAAACCATGTTAGTACTAGTTAATGGAGCAAAAACAAGAATTTAGAAACAGATAGATTGAAGAGGATTTTGGAAAAATTAAAATGAGGAAATGGAAATAATAGAGCGGGAAAAGTTAGGGAAATAAATATAATATAATTAACAACACCAGGAGGACTTACTGGGGCCAGTAGCAGAGCCATCGGCGCCTGAGGCCGCTTCCTGTTGCTCCTGGGAGGCCCCTCCAGCTCCCGCACCCGCCGCACTGCCAGCTGTGCCAGCTGCCCCAGTCTTCTTCTTGCCCCTGGATGCTGATCATGTAAAGAAAGAGACAAAAAATGATCGAGTCGCAGTCGATTACCATCCGATCATTATTATTTCACATTTCAATTCCGATTCCTGAATCCTAAACATACCAAGCCCGCCTATTCCAGACTTTGGAATCAATTGCAAAAAAATTATATTTGCTTCTAAGTTCCGATCTCATTCCCAATCATCTCTCAGTCTCAACTCCAACAACCCCTTTGACGGGCCAATGGCAATTACTAAGTCTGCATTTTTATTCTTCTTATTAATGCCTAAATGGACGCATGCATATTGCATCCACCAAATTGGTTGGTTGCTATTCACTCACTATAAGAACTACAAAAGGTTGTACTAGGACTGAAGTCATGTGAGAAGACGTGTCATGCAGGCCGCTAAATTACCCAAAAAAATAACTAACTACTACCACTAACTTAGTGACAGGAGGAGACAGGACAGCCTGGCAGGGCGGAGGAAAGGACTGGAGACTTCCCTATCTGAATTACCTACCTAACTTAGAAAATAATATTCGCAATATAACACAGAACAGAAGAACACAAAGTAGTAATATTAAATAGTTACTCACCAAGCCCCGGCACCTCAACCCCAAGTATGTCCAGCAGGTCCTGCTCCCGGTCCAGGATATCGGACCACTAGTGCGTCAATTGGTTATGGGTGCGCCGGACCCCAGAGCAGCGAAACACTGCCCGGCGCACCCTTTCCCACTGCCGATGACGCTCCCGGATCCCGTACCCGGACCCAGGCCTGCCGTCTGCTGCCAGGGTTAAGGGGAGGTGGCGCTGCATTAAAAAAAACAGTGCAGCCACCTCCACCTCACTAAATAGGAGCCAAGGCTGCACCCCTTGTGGGCGCCGCCTTCCACAAGGAAGGCAGTCGTGGCTCAGACTCAGATCCCTCCGAGTCTTGCCCTTGCTCTTTCCCATGGTTCTGGGACAGGCGGGGGCAGAAAAGAAAAGGTAGGAACAAAGAAAGTAAGTAAAAGAAATGAAAAAAGCAAGTAATAAAAAAAGAGTGAAAAACGCAGTAAAAAACACACAAAAGTTGGAAAAACGCAAAATATAGAATCAGGAATAGAGAGGGATAGATAATAAATAAAATAATTCAAAAATAAGTTTCTAGAAATAAAGGATTAAAAATATATAGGGAGTATAGAAAACCAGGCCCCAGAACCATAGCAAACAGTGAAAAACAAGATGGCCGCAACCATTGGCGACCACATGGGCAAGTACGCGCGATATTTCTAACCCTGGGCATAGTTTGCGTAGTAGCACTACGCAAAGTACACTTTGAACTACACAAATTGCGTAGCTACACAAATTGCGTAGTGCGTAGCTGTGTGCTTGTCTGCACTGTACAATAATTGCCAATGGCATCTTGCACAGTGCAAGTTAAGATAAAATAAGTATCTCTGTATTTATATGCTAAAATGCATATAGCATTTCACAAAAGTGAAATAAATAAATTAACAAGCAGTGAGAGAGGTGATGATTTTAGGATCCTCCCTAACCTAGGGAGAGAACCAAGCAGATGCCTTGAAAACAAAAAGCACATCTTTTGAACGATTCAGTGGTGGTCCCATCCTCTTAGGACCACCCCAAGCACAGTTAGTGGCAAAAATACAATCCCAACCAAAGGCCCTGCAAAGCATTATGGGACGAGATTAGCAGTGGGCATTGCATATTATGGTATCCAATATCAAAATAATTCTACAAAGAGCTGCAGTTCAACTAGTCGTTACTAGATGTCCCTCACGAGTCAAATGCAAAAGCTTCATGAAAGGGTTTCAATGCTTTTGCATTTGACTCGTGAGGGACATCTAGTAACGACTAGTGGAACTGCAGCTTGATGTATTAATAATTTCAATGCTTTTGCATTTGACTCGTGAGGGACATCTAGTAACGACTAGTTGAACTGCAGCTCTTTGTAGAATTATTTTGATATTGGACACTATAATATTCACTGCCCACTGCTAATCTCGTCCCATAATGCTTTGCAGGGCCTTTGGTTGGGATTGTATTTTTGCCCATAACTGTGCTTGGGGTGGTCCTAGGAGGAAGGGACCACCACTGAATCGTTCACATGATATGCTTTTTGTGTTCAAGGCATCTGCTTGGTCCTCCCCTAGGTTAGGGGGACCCCAAAATCATCACCTCTCTCATTGCTTGATATTTTCATTGTCAAAGTTCACTTTTGTGAATTGGTTATATGCTTTTTAGCATAGAAAATTGCTTTATCAAAGCATGTGTAGATGTTTATTATACTGCTGCTACGTTTCGTCAATTAGCACAGTTTTTCACTCTGCTACGTGCAATTTGCGTAGTAGCACAAACTTTGCATGCTCTGTGAGCGTAGCGAAGTATTACGCCCAGGGTTAGATATTTCCCCCCGAGCATGCAAAAGCGACCCCAAACACGCAATATGCGTTCCCGATCAGGAAAAACGCATCACGAATGGGCGGAACAAGCAACTCCGCGTGCTTGCGGAACTCCGCGTAGCTCGCTGAGTTTTTTTGCGACTTCGCAGAATTCCGCGTAGCGTGACTACGCAAACTCCGCCCAGGGTTATACAAAATCAGACACAAGGAACGCACCAACAAGCCAGAAGAAGGAACGGCCATCATCCACACAGAGAACATACAGTGTACCACCACCACCGACAATACCACCACCCCCATGGAACATCTCAACTTAATGCTCCACATGGATGACAAGACAACCATCAGAGGCACACTTGCATGCCGACCCTCAGGCCCACGCTCCAGTTTCTGCAACAAAATTGCAGACTTAATTGTGCCCCTAGCCTTTGCCCCAAGGACTACGTCTTACTCAGTGACCTTAATTTACACATCGATGACCCCAATGAACCCAATGACAAAAACACTGCACACATCCTTGACCATATGAGCAGCCTCGCATTGACCCAGATCATTGACAACCCTACACATACCGCAGGACACGCGTGACCCAGCAACCTCCAGCAACCGCGTCAAATGCAGCCAAGTGACAGAATTCAAGATCACTTCATCATCCACTTCAGCATCTCCAGACCCCGCACAGCCACCCCCAAGATAACCAATGACCCCCACTGGAGGTGGATTAAAATCTCAGAGACCAGCTGCGTCAACGCTTGCAACACCTCCTTGCTACCAGTACCAACAATGAACAAGGAGTGAAAAACTTAAATGATAGTTCACCAATTGTGCAGACAGCATCATCCCCATCAATAGCAACATCCAGAGAAAATCCTCTAAAAAGGCCAGCTGGTACACACAAGAACTCAGAACAGCGAAACGAGTCAGCAAACAGTTGGAGAGGAGATGGTGTATCAACAAGGACACCTCTAACTAACCCTGGGCGAAGTACTACGCTACGCTCGCGTAGTTTGCAAAGTTTGCGCTACTTCGCACAACGCGAATTGCACGTAGCACAGTGCAAACACACGTAGCGTAGCAGTCATTTTTTGCTTGCTCGCGGTCCTCAACGTCAAGTTGGCGACCGCGAGCGAGCAAAATGACATCCCGGCGAGACTTTTTCCTCGTTCGCGATCAGCAACATCAAGTTGCCGATCGCAAGCGTGGAAAATAAACCTCCCGGCGAGATTCTCAACGCGGGGAGGTCAGGTTTCTCATTGCGAGTGGTCGCGTATGCTCGTGACCGCTCGCGATGAGAAACTACCAGTCCGCGTTGAGAAAGATGCCGCTCGAGTACAAATCTACTCGAACGGCAGAAAACGACCTCTTGCACTGTGCAAGATGCCGTTTCAATGATTGCACAGTGCGGACAAGCATCCGGCACTGTGCAATCATCGTGAACAGCATTTCCTACCACACTATGCAGTTCGCGTAGTGCTACGCGTAGCTCGCATAGTGCGAAGTGCACTTCGCGTAGCTACGCGTAGCGCTACTACGCGAACAACGCCCAGGGTTACCCTAAACCTTAAAACACTACCCCCAGCACGACCCCCTACACTACACAAACACCACTGCACTACCCTAAACCCTAAAACACTACCCCCAGCACGACCCCCTACACTACCCAAACACCACTGCACTACCCTAAACCCTAAAACACTACCCCCAGCACGACCCCCTACACTACCCAAACACCACTGCACTACCCTAAACCCTAAAACACTACCCCAGCACGACCCCCTACACTACACAAACACCACTGCACTACCCTAAACCCTAAAACACTACCCCCAGCACGACCCCCTACACTACACAAACACCACTGCACTACCCTAAACCCTAAAACACTACCCCCAGCACGACCCCCTACACTACCCAAACACCACTGCACTACCCTAAACCCTAAAACACTACCCCCAGCACGACCCCCTACACTACCCAAACACCACTGCACTACCCTAAACCCTAAAACACTACCCCCAGCACGACCCCCTACACTACACAAACACCACTGCACTACCCTAAACCCTAAAACACTACCCCCAGCACGACCCCCTACACTACACAAACACCACTGCACTACCCTAAACCCTAAAACACTACCCCCAGCACGACCCTCTACACTACACAAACACCACTGCACTACCCTAAACCCTAAAACACTACCCCCAGCACGACCCCCTACACTACACAAACACCACTGCACTACCCTAAACCCTAAAACACTACCCCCAGCACGACCCCCTACACTTCACAAACACCACTGCACTAACCCTAAACATACCCCCAGCACGACCCCCTACACTACACAAACACCACTGCACTACCCTAAACCCTAAAACACTAACCCCAGCACGAACCCCTACACTACCCAAACACGACTGCACTACCCTAAACCCTAAAACACTACCCCCAGCACGACCCCCTACACTGCCCAAACACCACTGCACTGCCCTAAACCCTAAATCTACCCCCAGCACATCTCCTATACTACACAAACACCACTGCACTACCCTAAACCCTAAAACACTACCCCCAGCACCTCCCCCTTTACTACACAAACACCACTGCACTACCCTAAACCCTACCCCCAGCAGTACCCCCTACACTACCCAAACACCACTGCACTACCCTAAACCCTAAAACACTACCCCGAGCATGACCCCCTACACTACCCAAACACCACTGAACTACCCTAAACCCTAAAACACTACCCCCAGCAGTACCCCCTACACTACCCAAACACCACTGCACTACCCTAAACCCTAAAACACTACCCCCAGCACGACCCCCTGCAATACCCAAACACCACTGCGCTACCCTAAACCCTAAAACACTACCCCCAGCACGACCCCCTACACTACACAAACACTACTGCACTACCCTAAACCATAAATCTACCCCCAGCATGACCCCCTACACTACCCAAACACCACTGTTACCCTAAACCCTAAATCTACCCCCAGCACGACCCCCTACACTACAGAAACACCACTGCATTACCCTAAACACTAAAACACTACCCCCAGCACGACCCCCTACACTACACAAACACCACTGCACTACCATAAACCCTAAAACACTACCCCCAGCACAACCCCCTACACTACACAAACACCACTGCACTACCCTAAACCCTAAAACACTACTCCCAGCACGACCCCCTACACTACACAAACACCACTGCACTACCCTAAACCCTAAAACACGAACCCCTACACTACACAAACACCACTGCACTACCCTAAACCCTAAAACACTACCCCCAGCATGACCCCCTACACTACACAAACACCACTGCGCTACCCTAAACCCTAAAACACTACCCCCAGCACGACCCCCTACAATACCCAAACACCACTGCGCTACCCTAAACCCTAAAACACTACCCCCAGCACGACTCCCTACACTACACAAGCACCACTGCACTACCCTAAACCCTAAAACACTACCCCTAGCACGACCCCCTACACTACCCAAACACCACTGCACCACCCTAAACCCTAAAACACGACCCCCTACACTACACAAACACCACTGCCCTAAACCCTAAAACACTTCCCCCAGCACGATCCCCTACACTACACAAACACCACTGCACTACCCTAAACCCTAAAACACTACCCCCAGCATGACCCCCTACACTACACAACCACTGCACTACCCTAAACCCTAAAACACTACCCCCAGCACGACCCCCTACACTACACAAACACCACTGCACTACCCTAAACCCTAAAACACTACCACCAGCACGACCCCCTACACTACACAAACACCACTGCACTTCCCTAAACCCTAAATATACCACCAGCACGACCCCCTACACTGCACAAACACCACTGCACTACCCTAAACCCTAAAACACTACCCCCAGCACGACCCCCTATACTACACAAACACCACTGCACTACCCTAAACCCTAAAACACTACCCCCAGCATGACCCCCTACACTACACAAACACCACTGCACTACCCTAAACCCTAAAACACTACCCCCAGCACGACCCCCTACACTACACAAACACCACTGCACTACCCTAAACCCTAAAACACTACCCCCAGCACGACCCCCTACACTACCCAAACACCACTGCACTACCCTAAACCCTAAAACACTACCCCCAGCACGACCCCCTACACTACACAAACACCACTGCACTACCCTAAACCCTAAAACACTACCCCCAGCACGACCCCCTACACTACCCAAACACCACTGCACTACCCTAAACCCTAAAACACTACCCCCAGCATGACCCCCTACACTACACAAACACCACTGCACTACCCTAAACCCTAAAACACTACCCCCAGCACGACCCCCTACACTACCCAAACACCACTGCGCTACCCTAAACCCTAAAACACTACACCCAGCACGACCCCCTACACTACCCAAACACCACTGCACTACCCTAAACCCTAAAACACTACCCCCAGCACGACCCCCTACACTACCCAAACACCACTGCACTACCCTAAACCCTAAAACACTACCCCCAGCACGACCCCCTACACTACCCAAACACCACTGCACTACCCTAAACCCTAAAACACTACCCCCAGCACGACCCCCTACACTACACAAACACCACTGCACTACCCTAAACCCTAAAACACTACCCCCAGCACGACCCCCTACACTACACAAACACCACTGCACTACCCTAAACCCTAAAACACTACCCCAGCACGACCCCCTACACTACACAAACACCACTGCACTACCCTAAACCCTAAAACACTACCCCCAGCACGACCCCCTACACTACACAAACACCACTGCACTACCCTAAACCCTAAAACACTACCCCCAGCACGACCCCCTACACTACACAAACACCACTGCACTACCCTAAACCCTAAAACACTACCCCCAGCACGACCCCTACACTACACAAACACCACTGCACTACCCTAAACCCTAAAACACTACCCCCAGCACGACCCCCTACACTACACAAACACCACTGCACTACCCTAAACCCTAAAACACTACCCCCAGCACGACCCCTACACTACACAAACACCACTGCACTACCCTAAACCCTAAAACACTACCCCCAGCACGACCCCCTACACTACACAAACACCACTGCACTACCCTAAACCCTAAAACACTACCCCCAGCACGACCCCCTACACTACACAAACACCACTGCACTACCCTAAACCCTAAAACACTACCCCCAGCACGACCCCCTACACTACACAAACACCACTGCACTACCCTAAACCCTAAAACACTACCCCAACACTACCACCACTGCACTACCCTAAACCCTAAAACACTAACCCCAGCACGAACCCCTACACTACCCAAACACCACTGCACTACCCTAAACCCTAAAACACTACCCCCAGCACGACCCCCTACACTACCCAAACACCACTGCACTACCCTAAACCCTAAAACACTACCCCCAGCACGACCCCCTACACTACACAAACACCACTGCACTACCCTAAACCCTAAAACACTACCCCCAGCACGACCCCCTACACTACACAAACACCACTGCACTACCCTAAACCCTAAACACTACCCCCAGCACGACCCCCTACACTACCCAAACACCACTGCACTACCCTAAACCCTAAAACACTACCCCCAGCACGACCCCCTACACTACCCAAACACCACTGCACTACCCTAAACCCTAAAACACTACCCCCAGCACGTACCCCCTACACTACCCAAACACCACTGCACTACCCTAAACCCTAAAACACTACCCCCAGCACGACCCCCTACACTACCCAAACACCACTGCGCTACCCTAAACCCTAAAACACTACCCCCAGCACGACCCCCTACACTACACAAACACCACTGCACTACCCTAAACCCTAAAACACTACCCCCAGCATGACCCCCTACACTACCCAAACACCACTGTTACCCTAAACCCTAAATCTACCCCCAGCACGACCCCCTATACTACAGAAACACCACTGCATTACCCTAAACACTAAAACACTACCCCCAGCACGACCCCCTACACTACACAAACACCACTGCACTACCATAAACCCTAAAACACTACCCCCAGCACGACCCCCTACACTACACAAACACCACTGCACTACCCTAAACCCTAAAACACTACTCCCAGCACGACCCCCTACACTACAAAAACACCACTGCACTACCCTAAACCCTAAAACACTACCCCAGCACGACCCCTACACTACACAAACACCACTGCACTACCCTAAACCCTAAAACACTACCCCCAGCATGACCCCCTACACTACACAAACACCACTGCACTACCCTAAACCCTAAAACACTACCCCCAGCACGACCCCCTACACTACCCAAACACCACTGCACTACCCTAAACCCTAAAACACTACCCCCAGCACGACCCCCTACACTACACAAACACCACTGCACTACCCTAAACCCTAAAACACTACCCCCAGCACGACCCCCTACACTACCCAAACACCACTGCACTACCCTAAACCCTAAACACTACCCCAGCACGACCCCTACACTACACAAACACCACTGCACTACCCTAAACCCTAAAACACTACCCCCAGCACGACCCCCTACACTACACAAACACCACTGCACTACCCTAAACCCTAAAACACTACCCCCAGCACGACCCCCTACACTACCCAAACACCACTGCACTACCCTAAACCCTAAAACACTACCCCCAGCACGACCCCCTACACTACACAAACACCACTGCACTACCCTAAACCCTAAAACACTACCCCCAGCACGACCCCCTACACTACACAAACACCACTGCACTACCCTAAACCCTAAAACACTACCCCCAGCACGACCCCCTACACTACACAAACACCACTGCACTACCCTAAACCCTAAAACACTACCCCCAGCACGACCCCCTACACTACACAAACACCACTGCACTACCCTAAACCCTAAAACACTACCCCCAGCATGACCCCCTACACTACACAAACACCACTGCACTACCCTAAACCCTAACTACCCCCAGCACGACCCCTACACTACACAAACACCACTGCACTACCCTAAACCCTAAAACACTACCCCCAGCACGACCCCCTACACTACCCAAACACCACTGCACTACCCTAAACCCTAAAACACTACCCCCAGCACGACCCCCTACACTACACAAACACCACTGCACTACCCTAAACCCTAAAACACTACCCCCAGCACGACCCCCTACACTACACAAACACCACTGCACTACCCTAAACCCTAAAACACTACCCCCAGCACGACCCCCTACACTACCCAAACACCACTGCACTACCCTAAACCCTAAAACACTACCCCCAGCACGACCCCCTACACTACACAAACACCACTGCACTACCCTAAACCCTAAAACACTACCCCCAGCACGACCCCCTACACTACCCAAACACCACTGCACTACCCTAAACCCTAAAACACTACCCCCAGCACGACCCCCTACACTACCCAAACACCACTGCACTACCCTAAACCCTAAAACACTACCCCCAGCACGACCCCCTACACTACCCAAACACCACTGCACTACCCTAAACCCTAAAACACTACCCCCAGCACGACCCCCTACACTACCCAAACACCACTGCGCTACCCTAAACCCTAAAACACTACCGCCAGCGCGACCCCCTACACGACACAAACACCACTGCACTACCCTAAACCCTAAAACACTACCCCCAGCACGACCCCCTACACTACCCAAACACCACTGCACTACCCTAAACCCTAAAACACTACCCCAGCACGACCCCCTACACTACACAAACACCACTGCACTACCCTAAACCCTAAAACACTACCCCCAGCACGACCCCCTACACTACCCAAACACCACTGCACTACCCTAAACCCTAAAACACTACCCCCAGCACGACCCCCTACACTACACCAAACACCACTGCACTACCCTAAACCCTAAAACACTACCCCCAGCACGACCCCCTACACTACACAAACACCACTGCACTACCCTAAACCCTAAAACACTACCCCCAGCACGACCCCCTACACTACCCAAACACCACTGCACTACCCTAAACCCTAAAACACTACCCCCAGCACGACCCCCTACACTACACAAACACCACTGCACTACCCTAAACCCTAAAACACTACCCCCAGCACGACCCCCTACACTACCCAAACACCACTGCACTACCCTAAACCCTAAAACACTACCCCCAGCACGACCCCCTACACTACCCAAACACCACTGCACTACCCTAAACCCTAAAACACTACCCCCAGCACGACCCCCTACACTACCCAAACACCACTGCACTACCCTAAACCCTAAAACACTACCCCCAGCACGACCCCCTACACTACACAAACACCACTGCACTACCCTAAACCCTAAAACACTACCCCCAGCACGACCCCCTACACTACCCAAACACCACTGCACTACCCTAAACCCTAAAACACTACCCCCAGCACGACCCCCTACACTACACAAACACCACTGCACTACCCTAAACCCTAAAACACTACCCCCAGCACGACCCCCTACACTACCCAAACACCACTGCACTACCCTAAACCCTAAAACACTACCCCCAGCACGACCCCCTACACTACCCAAACACCACTGCACTACCCTAAACCCTAAAACACTACCCCCAGCACGACCCCCTACACTACACAAACACCACTGCACTACCCTAAACCCTAAAACACTACCCCCAGCACGACCCCCTACACTACACAAACACCACTGCACTACCCTAAACCCTAAAACACTACCCCCAGCATGACCCCCTACACTACCCAAACACCACTGCACTACCCTAAACCCTAAAACACTACCCCCAGCACGACCCCCTACACTACACAAACACCACTGCACTACCCTAAACCCTAAAACACTACCCCCAGCACGACCCCCTACACTACACAAACACCACTGCACTACCCTAAACCCTAAAACACTACCCCCAGCACGACCCCCTACACTACACAAACACCACTGCACTACCCTAAACCCTAAAACACTACCCCCAGCACGACCCCCTACACTACACAAACACCACTGCACTACCCTAAACCCTAAAACACTACCCCAGCACGACCCCTACACTACACAAACACCACTGCACTACCCTAAACCCTAAAACACTACCCCCAGCACGACCCCCTACACTACACAAACACCACTGCACTACCCTAAACCCTAAAACACTACCCCCAGCACGACCCCCTACACTACACAAACACCACTGCACTACCCTAAACCCTAAAACACCCCCAGCACGACCCCTACACTACACAAACACCACTGCACTACCCTAAACCCTAAAACACTACCCCCAGCACGACCCCCTACACTACACAAACACCACTGCACTACCCTAAACCCTAAAACACTACCCCCAGCATGACCCTCTACACTACACAAACACCACTGCACTACCCTAAACCCTAAAACACTACCCCCAGCACGACCCCCTACACTACACAAACACCACTGCACTACCCTAAACCCTAAAACACTACCCCCAGCACGACCCCCTACACTTCACAAACACCACTGCACTACCCTAAACATACCCCCAGCACGACCCCCTACACTACACAAACACCACTGCACTACCCTAAACCCTAAAACACTACCCAAACACCACTGTACTACCTTAAACCCTAAAACACTAACCCCAGCACGAACCCCTACACTACCCAAACACGACTGCACTACCCTAAACCCTAAAACACTACCCCCAGCACGACCCCCTACACTGCCCAAACACCACTGCACTACCCTAAACCCTAAAACACTACCCCCAGCACGACCCCCTACACTACACAAACACCACTGCACTACCCTAAACCCTAAAACACTACCCCCAGCACGACCCCCTTTACTACACAAACACCACTGCACTACCCTAAACCCTAAACCTACCCCAGCACGTACCCCCTACACTACCCAAACACCACTGCACTACCCTAAACCCTAAAACACTACCCCCAGCATGACCCCCTACACTACCCAAACACCACTGCACTACCCTAAACCCTAAAGCACTACCCCCAGCAGTACCCCCTACACTACCCAAACACCACTGCACTACCCTAAACCCTAAAACACTACCCCCAGCACGACCCCCTACACTACCCAAACACCACTGCACTACCCTAAACCCTAAAACACTACCCCCAGCACGACCCCCTACACTACACAAACACCACTGCACTACCCTAAACCCTAAAACACTACCCCCAGCATGACCCCCTACACTACCCAAACACCACTGCACTACCCTAAACCCTAAATACTACCCCCAGCACGACCCCCTACACTACACAAACACCACTGCACTACCCTAAACCCTAAAACACTACCCCCAGCACGACCCCCTACACTACACAAACACCACTGCACTACCCTAAACCCTAAAACACTACCCCCAGCACGACCCCCTACACTACACAAACACCACTGCACTACCCTAAACCCTAAAACACTACCCCCAGCACGACCCCCTACACTACACAAACACCACTGCACTACCCTAAACCCTAAAACACTACCCCCAGCACGACCCCCTACACTACACAAACACCACTGCACTACCCTAAACCCTAAAACACTACCCCCAGCACGACCCCCTACACTACACAAACACCACTGCACTACCCTAAACCCTAAAACACTACCCCCAGCACGACCCCCTACACTACCCAAACACCACTGCACTACCCTAAACCCTAAAACACTACCCCCAGCACGACCCCCTACACTACACAAACACCACTGCACTACCCTAAACCCTAAAACACTACCCCCAGCACGACCCCCTACACTACCCAAACACCACTGCACTACCCTAAACCCTAAAACACTACCCCCAGCACGACCCCCTACACTACACAAACACCACTGCACTACCCTAAACCCTAAAACACTACCCCCAGCACGACCCCCTACACTACACAAACACCACTGCACTACCCTAAACCCTAAAACACTACCCCCAGCACGACCCCTACACTACACAAACACCACTGCACTACCCTAAACCCTAAACACTACCCCCAGCATGACCCCCTACACTACACAAACACCACTGCACTACCCTAAACCCTAAAACACTACCCCCAGCACGACCCCCTACACTACACAAACACCACTGCACTACCCTAAACCCTAAAACACTACCCCCAGCACGACCCCCTACACTACACAAACACCACTGCACTACCCTAAACCCTAAAACACTACCCCCAGCACGACCCCCTACACTACCCAAACACCACTGCACTACCCTAAACCCTAAAACACTACCCCCAGCACGACCCCCTACACTACACAAACACCACTGCACTACCCTAAACCCTAAAACACTACCCCCAGCACGACCCCCTACACTACACAAACACCACTGCACTACCCTAAACCCTAAAACACTACCCCCAGCACGACCCCCTACACTACCCAAACACCACTGCACTACCCTAAACCCTAAAACACTACCCCCAGCACGACCCCCTACACTACCCAAACACCACTGCACTACCCTAAACCCTAAAACACTACCCCCAGCACGACCCCCTACACTACCCAAACACCACTGCACTACCCTAAACCCTAAAACACTACCCCCAGCACGACCCCCTACACTACCCAAACACCACTGCACTACCCTAAACCCTAAAACACTACCCCCAGCACGACCCCCTACACTACACAAACACCACTGCACTACCCTAAACCCTAAAACACTACCCCCAGCACGACCCCCTACACTACCCAAACACCACTGCACTACCCTAAACCCTAAAACACTACCCCCAGCACGACCCCCTACACTACCCAAACACCACTGCACTACCCTAAACCCTAAAACACTACCCCCAGCACGACCCCCTACACTACCCAAACACCACTGCACTACCCTAAACCCTAAAACACTACCCCCAGCACGACCCCCTACACTACCCAAACACCACTGCACTACCCTAAACCCTAAAACACTACCCCCAGCACGACCCCCTACACTACACAAACACCACTGCACTACCCTAAACCCTAAAACACTACCCCCAGCACGACCCCCTACACTACACAAACACCACTGCACTACCCTAAACCCTAAAACACTACCCCCAGCACGACCCCCTACACTACACAAACACCACTGCACTACCCTAAACCCTAAAACACTACCCCCAGCACGACCCCCTACACTACACAAACACCACTGCACTACCCTAAACCCTAAAACACTACCCCCAGCACGACCCCCTACACTACACAAACACCACTGCACTACCCTAAACCCTAAAACACTACCCCCAGCACGACCCCCTACACTACACAAACACCACTGCACTACCCTAAACCCTAAAACACTACTCCCAGCACGACCCCCTACACTTCACAAACACCACTGTGCTACCCTAAACCCTAAAACACTACCCCCAGCATGACCCCCTACACTACACAAACACCACTGCACTACCCTAAACCCTAAACACTACCCCCAGCACGACCCCCTACACTACACAAACACCACTGCACTACCCTAAACCCTAAAACACTACCCCCAGCACGACCCCCTACACTACACAAACACCACTGCACTACCCTAAAACACTACCCCCAGCACGACCCCCTACACTACACAAACACCACTGCACTACCCTAAACCCTAAAAAATACCCCAGCATGACCCCTACACTACCCAAACACCACTGCACTACCCTAAACCCTAAAACACTACCCCCAGCACGACCCCCTACACTACCCAAACACCACTGCACTACCCTAAACCCTAAAACACTACCCCCAGCACGACCCCCTACACTGCCCAAACACCACTGCACTACCCTAAACCCTAAAACACTACCCCCAGCACCTCCATCTTTACTACACAAACACCACTGCACTACCCTAAACCCTACCCCCAGCAGTACCCCCTACACTACCCAAACACCACTGCACTACCCTAAACCCTAAAACACTACCCCGAGCATGACCCCCTACACTACCCAAACACCACTGAACTACCCTAAACCCTAAAACACTACCCCCAGCAGTACCCCCTACACTACCCAAACACCACTGCACTACCCTATACCCTAAAACACTACCCCCAGCACGACCCCCTACAATACCCAAACACCACTGCGCTACCCTAATCCCTAAAACACTACCCCCAGTACGACCCCCTACACTACACAAACACCACTGCACTACCCTAAACCATAAATCTACCCCCAGCATGACCCCCTACACTACCCAAACACCACTGTTACCCTAAACCCTAAATCTACCCCCAGCACGACCCCCTACACTACAGAAACACCACTGCATTACCCTAAACACTAAAACACTACCCCCAGCACGACCCCCTACACTACACAAACACCACTGCACTACCATAAACCCTAAAACACTACCCCCAGCACAACCCCCTACACTACACAAACACCACTGCACTACCCTAAACCCTAAAACACTACTCCCAGCATGACCCCCTACACTACACAAACACCACTGCACTACCCTAAACCCTAAAACACTACCCCAGCACGACCCCTACACTACACAAACACCACTGCACTACCCTAAACCCTAAAACACTACCCCCAGCACGACCCCCTACACTACACAAACACCACTGCACTACCCTAAACCCTAAAACACTACCCCCAGCACGACCCCCTACACTACCCAAACACCACTGCGCTACCCTAAACCCTAAAACACTACCCCCAGCACGACCCCCTACACTACACAAACACCACTGCACTACCCTAAACCCTAAAACACTACCCCCAGCACGACCCCCTACACTACCCAAACACCACTGCACTACCCTAAACCCTAAAACACGACCCCCTACACTACACAAACACCACTGCCCTAAACCCTAAAACACTTCCCCCAGCACGACCCCCTACACTACACAAACACCACTGCACTACCCTAAACCCTAAAACACTACCCCCAGCACGACCCCCTACACTACACAAACACCACTGCACTACCCTAAACCCTAAAACACTACCCCCAGCACGACCCCCTACACTACACAAACACCACTGCACTACCCTAAACCCTAAAACACTACCCCCAGCACGACCCCCTACACTACACAAACACCACTGCACTACCCTAAACCCTAAAACACTACCCCCAGCACGACCCCCTACACTACACAAACACCACTGCACTACCCTAAACCCTAAAACACTACCCCCAGCACGACCCCCTACACTACCCAAACACCACTGCACTACCCTAAACCCTAAAACACTACCCCCAGCACGACCCCCTACACTACACAAACACCACTGCACTACCCTAAACCCTAAAACACTACCCCCAGCACGACCCCCTACACTACACAAACACCACTGCACTACCCTAAACCCTAAAACACTACCCCCAGCACGACCCCCTACACTACCCAAACACCACTGCGCTACCCTAAACCCTAAAACACTACCCCCAGCACGACCCCCTACACTACACAAACACCACTGCACTACCCTAAACCCTAAAACACTACCCCCAGCACGACCCCCTACACTACACAAACACCACTGCACTACCCTAAACCCTAAAACACTACCCCCAGCACGACCCCCTACACTACACAAACACCACTGCACTACCCTAAACCCTAAAACACTACCCCCAGCATGACCCCCTACACTACACAAACACCACTGCACTACCCTAAAACATTACCCCCAGCACGACCCCCTACACTACACAACCACTGCACTACCCTAAACCCTAAAACACTACCCCCAGCACGACCCCTACACTACCCGAACACCACTGCACTACCCTAAACCCTAAAACACTACCCCCAGCATGACCCCCTACACTACCCAAACACCACTGCACTACCCTAAACCCTAAAACACTAACCCCAGCACGACCCCCTACACTACCCAAACACCACTGCACTACCCTAAACCCTAAAACACTACCCCCAGCACGACCCCCTACACTACCCAAACACCACTGCACTACCCTAAACCCTAAAACACTAACCCCAGCACGACACCGTACACTACCCAAACACCACTGTACTACCTTAAACCCTAAAACACTAACCCCAGCACGACCCCGTACACTACCCAAACACCACTGCACTACCCTAAACCCTAAAACACTAACCCCAGCACGACCCCCTAAACTACACAAACCACTGCACTACCCTAAAACACTACCCCCAGCACGACCAGCTACAATGCACAAACACCACTGCACTACCCTAAACCCTAAAACACTACCCCCAGCATGACCCCCTACACTACCCAAACACCACTGCACTACTCTAAACCCTATTCTACCCCAGCACAACCCCTACACTACACAACCACTGCACTACCCTAAACCCTAAAACACTACCCCCAGCACGTCCCCCTACACAAACCACTGCACTACCCTAAACCCTAAAACACTACCCCCAGCAGTACCCCCTACACTACCCAAACACCACTGCACTACCGTAAACCCTAAAACACTACCCCCAGCATGAGCCCCTATACTACCCAAACACCACTGCACTACCCTAAACCCTAAAACACTATCCCCAGCAGTACCCCCTACACTACCCAACCACCACTGCACTACCCTAAACCCTAAAACACTACCCCCAGCACGACCCCCTACACTACCCAAACATCAATGTGCTACCCTAAACCCTAAAATACTACCCCCAGCACGACCCCCTACACTATCCAAACACCACTGCACTACCCTAAACCCTAAAACACTAACCCCAGCACGACCCCCTACACTACCCAAACACCACTGCGCTACCCTAAATCTAAAACGCTACCCTAAACCCTAAAACACTACCCCAGCACGAACCCCTACACTACACAAACACCACTGCGCTACCCTAAACCCTAAAACACTACCCCCAGCACGACCCCCTACACTACCCAAACACCACTGCACTACCCTAAACCCTAAAACACTACACCCAGCACGACCCCCTACACTACCCAAACACCACTGTACTACCCTAAACCCTAAATACTACCCCCAGCACCACCCCCTACACTACACAAACACCACTGCACTACCCTAAACCCTAAAACACTACCCCCAGCACGACCCCCTACACTACACAAACACCACTGCACTACCCTAAACCCTAAAACACTACCCCCAGCATGACCCCCTACACTACCCAAACACCACTGTACTACCCTAAACCCTAAATCTACCCCCAGCACGACCCCCTACACTACACAAACACCACTGCATTACCCTAAACCCTAAAACACTACCCCCAGCACGACCCCCTACACTACACAAACACCACTGCACTACCCTAAACCCTAAAACACTACCCCCAGCACGACCCCCTACACTACCCAAACACCACTGCACTACCCTAAACCCTAAAACACTACCCCCAGCATGACCCCCTACACTACACAAACACCACTGCACTACCCTAAACCCTAAAACACTACCCCAGCACGACCCCTACACTACACAAACACCACTGCACTACCCTAAACCCTAAAACACTACCCCCAGCACGACCCCCTACACTACCCAAACACCACTGCACTACCCTAAACCCTAAAACACTACCCCCAGCACGACCCCCTACACTACACAAACACCACTGCACTACCCTAAACCCTAAAACACTACCCCCAGCACGACCCCCTACACTACACAAACACCACTGCACTACCCTAAACCCTAAAACACTACCCCCAGCATGACCCCCTACACTACCCAAACACCACTGCACTACCCTAAACCCTAAAACACTACCCCCAGCATGACCCCCTACACTACACAAACACCACTGCACTACCCTAAACCCTAAAACACTACCCCCAGCACGACCCCCTACACTACACAAACACCACTGCACTACCCTAAACCCTAAAACACTACCCCCAGCACGACCCCCTACACTACACAAACACCACTGCACTACCCTAAACCCTAAAACACTACCCCCAGCACGACCCCCTACACTACACAAACACCACTGCACTACCCTAAACCCTAAACACTACCCCCAGCACGACCCCCTACACTACACAAACACCACTGCACTACCCTAAACCCTAAAACACTACCCCCAGCACGACCCCCTACACTACCCAAACACCACTGCACTACCCTAAACCCTAAAACACTACCCCCAGCATGACCCCCTACACTACCCAAACACCACTGCACTACCCTAAACCCTAAAACACTACCCCCAGCACGACCCCCTACACTACCCAAACACCACTGCACTACCCTAAACCCTAAAACACTACCCCCAGCACGACCCCCTACACTACCCAAACACCACTGCACTACCCTAAACCCTAAAACACTACCCCCAGCACGACCCCCTACACTACCCAAACACCACTGCACTACCCTAAACCCTAAAACACTAACCCCAGCACGACCCCCTACACTACCCAAACACCACTGCACTACCCTAAACCCTAAAACTCTAACCCCAGCACGACCCCCTACACTACACAAACACCACTGCACTACCCTAAAACACTACCCCAGGCATGACCCCCTACAATGCACAAACACCACTGCACTACCCTAAACCCTAAAACACTACCCCCAGCATGACCCCCTACACTGCCCAAACACCACTGCACTAACCTAAACCCTAAATCTACCCCCAGGACAACCCCTACACTACACAACCACTGCACTACCCTAAACCCTAAAACACTACCCCCAGCACGACCCCCTACACTACACAAACACCACTGCACTACCCTAAACCCTAAAACACTACCCCCAGCACGTACCCCCTACACTACCCAAACACCACTGCACTACCGTAAACCCTAAAACACTACCCCCAGCATGAGCCCCTACACTACCCAAACACCACTGCACTACCCTAAACCCTAAAACACTACCCCCAGCAGTACCCCCTACACTACCCAACCACCACTGCACTACCCTAAACCCTAAAACACTACCCCCAGCACGACCCCCTACACTACCCAAACATCACTGCGCTACCCTAAACCCTAAAACACTACCCCCAGCACGACCCCCTACACTACCCAAACACCACTGCACTACCCTAAACCCTAAAACACTAACCCCAGCACGACCCCCTACACTACCCAACACACAGCGCTACCCTAAGCCAAAACGCTACCCTAAACCCTAAAACACTACCCCCAGCACGAACCCCTACACTACACAAACACCACTGCGCTACCCTAAACCCTAAAACACTACCCCCAGCACGACCCCCTACACTACCCAAACACCACTGCGCTACCCTAAACCCTAAAACACTACCCCCAGCACGACCCCCTACACTACCCAAACACCACTGCACTACCCTAAACCCTAAAACACTACCCCCAGCACGACCCCCTACACTACACAAACACCACTGCACTACCCTAAACCCTAAAACACTACCCCCAGCACGACCCCCTACACTACCCAAACACCACTGCACTACCCTAAACCCTAAAACACTACCCCCAGCACGACCCCCTACACTACACAAACACCACTGCACTACCCTAAACCCTAAAACACTACCCCCAGCACGACCCCCTACACTACCCAAACACCACTGCACTACCCTAAACCCTAAAACACTACCCCCAGCACGACCCCCTACACTACCCAAACACCACTGCACTACCCTAAACCCTAAAACACTACCCCCAGCACGACCCCCTACACTACCCAAACACCACTGCACTACCCTAAACCCTAAAACACTACCCCCAGCACGACCCCCTACACTACCCAAACACCACTGCACTACCCTAAACCCTAAAACACTACCCCCAGCACGACCCCCTACACTACCCAAACACCACTGCACTACCCTAAACCCTAAAACACTACCCCCAGCACGACCCCCTACACTACACAAACACCACTGCACTACCCTAAACCCTAAAACACTACCCCCAGCACGACCCCCTACACTACCCAAACACCACTGCACTACCCTAAACCCTAAAACACTACCCCCAGCACGACCCCCTACACTACACAAACACCACTGCACTACCCTAAACCCTAAAACACTACCCCCAGCACGACCCCCTACACTACACAAACACCACTGCACTACCCTAAACCCTAAACACCCCAGCACGACCCCTACACTACACAAACACCACTGCACTACCCTAAACCCTAAAACACTACCCCCAGCACGACCCCCTACACTACACAAACACCACTGCACTACCCTAAACCCTAAAACACTACCCCCAGCACGACCCCCTACACTACCCAAACACCACTGCACTACCCTAAACCCTAAAACACTACCCCCAGCACGACCCCCTACACTACACAAACACCACTGCACTACCCTAAACCCTAAAACACTACCCCCAGCACGACCCCCTACACTACCCAAACACCACTGCACTACCCTAAACCCTAAAACACTACCCCCAGCATGACCCCCTACACTACACAAACACCACTGCACTACCCTAAACCCTAAACACTACCCCAGCACGACCCCTACACTACACAAACACCACTGCACTACCCTAAACCCTAAAACACTACCCCCAGCACGACCCCCTACACTACCCAAACACCACTGCACTACCCTAAACCCTAAAACACTACCCCCAGCACGATCCCCTACACTACACAAACACCACTGCACTACCCTAAACCCTAAAACACTACCCCCAGCACGACCCCCTACACTACACAAACACCACTGCACTACCCTAAACCCTAAAACACTACCCCCAGCATGACCCCCTACACTACCCAAACACCACTGCGCTACCCTAAACCCTAAAACACTACCCCCAGCACGACCCCCTACACTACACAAACACCACTGCACTACCCTAAACCCTAAAACACTACCCCCAGCACGACCCCTACACTACACAAACACCACTGCACTACCCTAAACCCTAAAACACTACCCCCAGCACGACCCCCTACACTACACAAACACCACTGCACTACCCTAAACCCTAAAACACTACCCCCAGCATGACCCCCTACACTACACAAACATCAGTGCACTACCCTAAAACATTACCCCCAGCACGACCCCCTACACTACACAAACACCACTGCACTACCCTAAACCCTAAAACACTACCCCCAGCACGACCCCTACACTACCCGAACACCACTGCACTACCCTAAACCCTAAAACACTACCCCCAGCATGACCCCCTACACTACCCAAACACCACTGCACTACCCTAAACCCTAAAACACTACCCCCAGCACGACCCCCTACACTACCCAAACACCACTGCACTACCCTAAACCCTAAAACACTACCCCCAGCCCGACCCCCTACACTACCCAAACACCACTGTGCTACCCTAAACCCTAAAACACTACCCCAGGCACGACCCCCTACACTACACAAACACCACTGCACTACCCTAAACCTACCCCCAGCACGACCCCCTACACTACCCAAACACCACTGTACTACCTTAAACCCTAAAACACTAACCCCAGCACGACCCCCTACACTACCCAAACACCACTGCACTACCCTAAACCCTAAAACACTAACCCCAGCACGACCCCCTAAACTACACAAACCACTGCACTACCCTAAAACACTACCCCCAGCATGACCAGCTACAATGCACAAACACCACTGCACTACCCTAAAACACTACCCCCAGCACGACCCCCTACACTGCCCAAACACCACTGCACTACCCTAAACCCTAAATCTACCCCCAGCACAACCCCTACACTACACAACCACTGCACTACCCTAAACCCTAAAACACTACCCCCAGCACGTCCCCTACACTACACAAACCACTGCACTACCCTAAACCCTAAAACACTACCCCCAGCAGTACCCCCTACACTACCCAAACACCACTGCACTACCGTAAACCCTAAAACACTACCCCCAGCATGAGCCCCTATACTACCCAACCACCACTGCACTACCCTAAACCCTAAAACACTATCCCCAGCAGTACCCCCTACACTACCCAACCACCACTGCACTACCCTAAACCCTAAAACACTACCCCCAGCACGACCCCCTACACTACCCAAACATCAATGCGCTACCCTAAACCCTAAAATACTACCCCCAGCACGACCCCCTACACTACCCAAACACCACTGCACTACCCTAAACCATAAAACACTAACCCCAGCACGACCCCCTACACTACCCAAACACCACAGCGCTACCCTAAATCCGAAAACGCTACCCTAAACCCTAAAACACTACCCCCAGCACGAACCCCTACACTACACAAACACCACTGCGCTACCCTAAAACACTACCCCCAGCACGACCCCCTACAATACCCAAACACCACTGCGCTACCCTAAACCCTAAAACACTACACCCAGCACGACCCCCTACACTACCCAAACACCACTGTTACCCTAAACCCTAAATCTACCCCCAGCACGACCCCCTACACTACACAAACACCACTGCACTACCCTAAACCCTAAAACACTACCCCCAGCACGACCCCCTACACTACCCAAACACCACTGCACTACCATAAACCCTAAAACACTACCCCCAGCACAACCCCCTACACTACACAAACACCACTGCACTACCCTAAACCCTAAAGCACTACTCCCAGCACGACCCCCTACACTACCCGAACACCACTACACTCCCCTAAACCCTAAAACACTACCCCCAGCACGACCCCTACACTACCCGAACTCCACTGCACTACCCTAAACCCTAAAACACTACCCCCAGCATGACCCCCTACACTACCCAAACACCACTCTGCTACCCTAAACCCTAAAACACTACCCCCAGGCACGACCCCCTACACTACACAAACACCACTGCACCTAAACCCTAAACACTACCCCCAGCACGACCCCCTACACTACACAAACACCACTGCACTACCCTAAACCTACCCCCAGCACGACCCCCTACACTACACAAACACCACTGTACTACCTTAAACCCTAAAACACTAACCCCAGCACGACCCCCTACACTACCCAAACACCACTGCACTACCCTAAACCCTAAAACACTAACCCCAGCACGACCCCCTACACTACCCAAACACCACTGCACTACCCTAAACCCTAAAACACTACCCCCAGCACGACCAGCTACAATGCACAAACACAACTGCACTACCCTAAACCCTAAAACACTACCCCCAGCACGACCCCCTACACTGCCCAAACACCACTGCACTACCCTAAACCCTAAATCTACCCCCAGCACAACCCCTACACTACACAAACACCACTGCACTACCCTAAACCCTAAAACACTACCCCCAGCACGTCCCCTACACTACACAAACACCACTGCACTACCCTAAACCCTAAAACACTACCCCCAGCAGTACCCCCTACACTACCCAAACACCACTGCACTACCGTAAACCCTAAAACACTACCCCCAGCATGAGCCCCTACACTACCCAAACACCACTGCACTACCCTAAACCCTAAAACACTACCCCCAGCAGTACCCCCTACACTACCCAACCACCACTGCACTACCCTAAACCCTAAAACACTACCCCCAGCACGACCCCCTACACTACCCAAACACCACTGCACTACCCTAAACCCTAAAACACTACCCCCAGCACGACCCCCTACACTACCCAAACACCACTGCACTACCCTAAACCCTAAAACACTAACCCCAGCACGACCCCCTACACTACCCAAACACCACAGCGCTACCCTAAATCCTAAAACGCTACCCTAAACCCTAAAACACTACCCCCAGCACGAACCCCTACACTACACAAACACCACTGCACTACCCAAAACCCTAAAACACTACCCCCAGCACGACCCCCTATACTACCCAAACACCACTGCACTACCCTAAACCCTAAAACACTACACCCAGCAAGACCCCCTACACTACCCAAACACCACTGTTACCCTAAACCCTAAAACACTACCCCCAGCACGACCCCCTACACTACACAAACACCACTGCACTACCCTAAACCCTAAAACACTACCCCCAGCACGACCCCCTACACTACACAAACACCACTGCACTACCCTAAACCCTAAAACACTACCCCCAGCACGACCCCCTACACTACACAAACACCACTGCACTACCCTAAACCCTAAAACACTACCCCCAGCACGACCCCCTACACTACACAAACACCACTGCACTACCCTAAACCCTAAAACACTACCCCCAGCACGACCCCCTACACTACACAAACACCACTGCACTACCCTAAACCCTAAAACACTACCCCCAGCACGACCCCCTACACTACCCAAACACCACTGCACTACCCTAAACCCTAAAACACTACCCCCAGCACGACCCCCTACACTACCCAAACACCACTGCACTACCCTAAACCCTAAAACACTACCCCCAGCACGACCCCCTACACTACACAAACACCACTGCACTACCCTAAACCCTAAAACACTACCCCAGCACGACCCCCTACACTACACAAACACCACTGCACTACCCTAAACCCTAAAACACTACCCCCAGCACGACCCCCTACACTACCCAAACACCACTGCACTACCCTAAACCCTAAAACACTACCCCCAGCACGACCCCCTACACTACCCAAACACCACTGCACTACCCTAAACCCTAAAACACTACCCCCAGCACGACCCCCTACACTACACAAACACCACTGCACTACCCTAAACCCTAAAACACTACCCCCAGCACGACCCCCTACACTACCCAAACACCACTGCACTACCCTAAACCCTAAAACACTACCCCCAGCACGACCCCCTACACTACACAAACACCACTGCACTACCCTAAACCCTAAAACACTACCCCCAGCACGACCCCCTACACTACACAAACACCACTGCACTACCCTAAACCCTAAAACACTACCCCCAGCACGACCCCCTACACTACACAAACACCACTGCACTACCCTAAACCCTAAAACACTACCCCCAGCACGACCCCCTACACTACACAAACACCACTGCACTACCCTAAACCCTAAAACACTACCCCCAGCACGACCCCCTACACTACACAAACACCACTGCACTACCCTAAACCCTAAAACACTACCCCCAGCACGACCCCCTACACTACACAAACACCACTGCACTACCCTAAACCCTAAAACACTACCCCCAGCACGACCCCCTACACTACACAAACACCACTGCACTACCCTAAACCCTAAAACACTACCCCCAGCACGACCCCCTACACTACACAAACACCACTGCACTACCCTAAACCCTAAAACACTACCCCCAGCACGACCCCCTACACTACACAAACACCACTGCACTACCCTAAACCCTAAAACACTACCCCAGCACGACCCCCTACACTACACAAACACCACTGCACTACCCTAAACCCTAAAACACTACCCCCAGCACGACCCCCTACACTACACAAACACCACTGCACTACCCTAAACCCTAAAACACTACCCCCAGCACGACCCCCTACACTACCCAAACACCACTGCACTACCCTAAACCCTAATACACTACCCCCAGCACGACCCCCTACACTACACAAACACCACTGCACTACCCTAAACCCAATACACTACCCCCAGCACGACCCCCTACACTACACAAACACCACTGCACTACCCTAAACCCTAAAACACTACCCCCAGCACGACCCCCTACACTACCCAAACACCACTGCACTACCCTAAACCCTAAAACACTACCCCCAGCACGACCCCCTACACTACCCAAACACCACTGCACTACCCTAAACCCTAAAACACTACCCCAGCACGACCCCCTACACTACACAAACACCACTGCACTACCCTAAACCCTAAAACACTACCCCCAGCACGACCCCCTACACTACCCAAACACCACTGCACTACCCTAAACCCTAAAACACTACCCCCAGCACGACCCCCTACACTACCCAAACACCACTGCACTACCCTAAACCCTAAAACACTACCCCCAGCACGACCCCCTACACTACCCAAACACCACTGCACTACCCTAAACCCTAAAACACTACCCCCAGCACGACCCCCTACACTACCCAAACACCACTGCGCTACCCTAAACCCTAAAACACTACCCCCAGCACGACCCCCTACACTACCCAAACACCACTGCACTACCCTAAACCCTAAAACACTACCCCCAGCACGACCCCCTACACTACCACAAACACCACTGCACTACCCTAAACCCTAAAACACTACCCCCAGCACGACCCCCTACACTACACAAACACCACTGCACTACCCTAAACCCTAAAACACTACCCCCAGCACGACCCCCTACACTACCCAAACACCACTGCACTACCCTAAACCCTAAAACACTACCCCCAGCACGACCCCCTACACAACACAAACACCACTGCACTACCCTAAACCCTAAAACACTACCCCCAGCATGACCCCCTACACTACCCAAACACCACTGCACTACCCTAAACCCTAAAACACTATCCCCAGCACGCTGCACTACCCTAAACCCTAAAACACTACCCCCAGCACGACCCCCTACACTACCCAAACATCAATGCGCTACCCTAAACCCTAAAATACTACCCCCAGCACGACCCCCTACACTACCCAAACACCACTGCACTACCCTAAACCATAAAACACTAACCCCAGCACGACCCCCTACACTACCCAAACACCACAGCGCTACCCTAAATCCTAAAACGCTACCCTAAACCCTAAAACACTACCCCCAGCACGAACCCTTACACTACACAAACACCACTGCGCTACCCTAAACCCTAAAACACTACCCCCAGCACGACCCCCTACAATACCCAAACACCACTGCGCTACCCTAAACCCTAAAACACTACACCCAGCACGACCCCCTACACTACCCAAACACCACTGTTACCCTAAACCCTAAATCTACCCCCAGCACGACCCCCTACACTACAGAAACACCACTGCACTACCATAAACCCTAAAACACTACCCGCAGCACAACCCCCTACACTACACAAACACCACTGCACTTCCCTAAACCCTAAAACACTAACCCCAGCACGACCCCCTACACTATACAAACACCACTGCACTACCCTGGCCTAAACCCTAAAACACTACCCCCAGCACGACCCCCTACACTACCCGAAAACCACTGCAGTACCATAAACCCTAAAACACTACCCCCAGCACGACCCCCTACACTACACAAACACCACTGCACTACCCTAAACCCTAAAACACTACCCCCAGCACGACCCCCTACACTACACAAACACCACTGCACTACCCTAAACCCTAAAACACTACCCCCAGCACGACCCCCTACACTACACAAACACCACTGCACTACCCTAAACCCTAAAACACTACCCCAGCACGACCCCCTACACTACACAAACACCACTGCACTACCCTAAACCCTAACACTACCCCCAGCATGACCCCCTACACTACACAAACACCACTGCACTACCCTAAACCCTAAAACACTACCCCCAGCACGACCCCCTACACTACCCAAACACCACTGCACTACCCTAAACCCTAAAACACTACCCCCAGCACGACCCCCTACACTACACAAACACCACTGCACTACCCTAAACCCTAAAACACTACCCCCAGCACGACCCCCTACACTACACAAACACCACTGCACTACCCTAAACCCTAAAACACTACCCCCAGCACGACCCCCTACACTACACAAACACCACTGCACTACCCTAAACCCTAAAACACTACCCCCAGCACGACCCCCTACACTACACAAACACCACTGCACTACCCTAAACCCTAAAACACTACCCCCAGCACGACCCCCTACACTACACAAACACCACTGCACTACCCTAAACCCTAAAACACTACCCCCAGCACGACCCCCTACACTACACAAACACCACTGCACTACCCTAAACCCTAAAACAGTACTCCCAGCATGACCCCCTACACTACACAAACCCCACTGCACTACCCTAAACCCTAAACACGACCCCATGCACGACCCCCTACACTACACAAACACCACTGCACTACCCTAAACCCTAAAACACTACCCCCAGCACGACCCCCTACACTACACAAACACCACTGCACTACCCTAAACCCTAAAACACTACCCCCAGCACGACCCC